>JRUX01001047.1:0-16404 GCA_001407235.2 Kudoa iwatai
TAAATATATAGCATCTTAAACAAATATAATTAGACCATTTCTATCTTGTAATATTATTCTGCAGCGCATGCGCGGCAGTTTAAATGGGTACGGATCTCTAGATTATTGTGTAAAGTATATTTATCATACAAAATATATCAAATCCCATAACAAAATCGTATTTTATTTATAATCAAATTATATTAAAAATTGATTCTATTTTATTACCAATTTTATGTAATAAATTAACCCTCTAATATAAAACGATACGTATAAACTTTAAAGTATGATTGACTATGAGAGTTATTACATGTGATGACAGATGTTATGAATTGTTTTATATCTATAAGGACTTATAATGAAGCATATAAACTATTCTAGACATTTATTTGTCTAATAATAAATGGCTTAATTAAGCTAAGCTTTAAAAATTTATAAGAACTTTATGGAAATTTAAAATCTAATTACATTCACATACAATATGACATAATGATGATGAATAGTATAACATTGTTATTTTATTACACTATAAAAATAAAATGGAAATAGTGTAAAACTAATCCATTAAAATGAACTGATTTTTGTTTATTATGAATTAATTGTTCATTTTAAATAATAACAAGGCCCAATAATACCATTTTAATCAATAAAGTTATAGTATTATATTTATAAAATTAAAATATTACAATATTATTTATTTAAACTATTAATCAAATGATCTAAAATTTTATCTCTATGACTTTATAAATATTTATGGGAAACAAAGAACATATATTACAGTTGCTAATAGCATGTAAGAATAAAATATATAATTATATTTTATATATAATTTAATATGTTTTTTAAATTCATTATACATAGTTTGATGTAAAAAGGACATAATAAATTATTCAACAAAAATGTGATATTATTATTTAATTAAAGAAATCTCACCTATAACATTTGATATAAAATAAAAATTATATTAAATTAGTTATCCTTTTAATTTAACTATATATGAGTTGATAAAATAATAAAGACTCCTATGATTTTAATGAGAAATATACTTATATATTTCTCATTAAACATTCTTATATTGAAGCAACTTTTTTTATTATTTTAAGTAATACATAATGTTCATTAGAATAAAATTTTGCTGAATTAGAAAATAATGACCATACATACACTTTCAAATCCATTAGTTCGATCATCACATCGTACCGCAAACACTTATCCGACAATTAACCGACAATTATCATGCTAAAAGTAATTTTATATTAATCATTTCTATAATAACATTAAAAATTAAGATATAGTTGTCTATTAAAATGGTATTGATATAAAATTATAACAGCAGCTTCATATGTAACTATACCCGTGCATACACAAGTCAAAACGACTTTAAACGAGTTTTTGAATTTATTGATCCGCAAATATAACCCGATTAACAGCTTAAATTTGTTTATTTGCTTAAGGACATGGTGCTAATAGTGAGAATGATATTTAAATAAATATAAGAAGAAATACAAGAAATATATAAGGATTGAATCGATAATGACATCACTTTGAAAGTATAAATCATATTATTTGAATGATGATAAATTAGTAGAATGTTATTTTGTTATATTAGACCATGGATAAGATTTAATCAAGTAATTGCTATATACTGTGAAAATATTATTTCATATCTTTTGAAAATAAAAAATAACCACAAGAAGACTATGGACTTATGATGTAATTCTTATACAATCAATTAAAATTATTGTCCAAATTTTCTAGTACTAACCTTTCTATTAAATGTATTATGGTAAATTATTATGTAATAAAAATTAAACTTTTAGACTTGTTATAAAGTCTTATTGAATTATATGCATTTATTAAGAAAATTATTAAAAACAGATAATTTTTAATAGAATATCAATTACACATGTATATAGAAGAAATATTTATATTATATTCATATTTTAAACCATTATACTTATTTTATTTGATAAACAAAAAATTATTGGGTATTTATTATTATTATTATTGAATAAGTACCAAATGATTATTAAAATAGGAAACAATTTTGGTGTTATAATCTATCAGTATTTATATGACACTATTACAGTTGATCATTACAGTGTTAGGTATAACTTTTATACCAGTAGAAACAACAAATATTCAAAAAAAATATGATATAATTGTAGACTTGATTTATTACCATTATTTTAAGTGTTTATATATTTAGTATGGTACAATATATGTTGACTTTTTAAAAATAAAGATATTAGTTTGCTACATAGCCATAATTTCAAAGGATAACAATAAACTTATAAAATATGAATTTAAAGAAAAAATGGTATGTAAATTAGGTAATTTCTAAAATAAAAATTATGTGATATAGTTGTTGAGTTATTAATATATAATATTATCTAAATGAAATCTAGAAAACACTAAAAAGTGTATAGAAAGTTTACAGAAAAAATGTGGCTTTAAATATGTTCCAAAAAAAGAAATTTTCTTTAAAATTTTCTATCATAAAAGTGTAATTGCAAAGTATTTACTATTAAAACAAACACTTTATAACAAATTAATGTATAGTATGAGTAAGAATAAGCTTAAAAAAGTGCATAAAGAAAATAATAACATTTTAAATGGCTATCTTGCATTCGAAAAGTTTCCAATACATGAAATTCTTAGCTACCATAATTCAGGGTTATTTTTTTTCAAAAAATATATACTATTTAAAAAAATATTGGTATCATATAATGATTTATAAAAGATTGTGATGATTTAAATGTATTATCTAGGAAATACCTACAGACATGATTGTAGGATTATTTCCATTATCATTAAGTCTTAATTTTGTTACATCTTTTCCAGAAGATTATGGATCACAATTTGTTACGAAAATATTATTCAAGAATAAGTTATATCATATTGTCTCGTCTGATTTTTATTGTGCAACAAGAAAAAATATACTAAAGCTAATTCTCATTCAAACCATGGCAGTAATATTATTAAAGTTATCTTTTAAATGAAAAAAAAATTAGATACAAACAAAAAAATTAATAGGAGGGTTTGTGTCAAGCTATAATCCTTGTTTGCGCTCTAATGGTATTCTTGTGGTAAGCAGTGATGATTTACATAATCCATGCTATCAAAATGCTACATTGAATAATGATTTTCTCTTTAAATCTTTATTTGATATCTCAAAATGCTCAACAATGATATCATCATTTTTATACAGTGATAATATTTGTGATACTATAAAAGAATGTAACATGTTAAGTTTTTTAAAGTTCAAGCTACACAGTGAAAACAACCACATAATTGTATGGATAAATGAAATATGTAAATTTTTTTAACTAGTTTTTGATAGATTTATAATGATCTTTTAAAATCCAATGTCTTACCACATAGTAAATTTCTAATTCAACTTAAACAACATATGAACATCCACTGTGTAGCATATTCTACTAAAAAAACCTTGATAGTCAATCATATTATAAACTCTTTAATGACTAACTCATCAATTAATTTTAGATGAATGATATAGAGAACGATGAATGCTATAAACTTATATTTTTGCATGCACTACTTAACTATGGCTTTTTGAATAATGACTCCCTACAAATAACAACTGCCTATGAGTAACAATTTTTTCTACATTTTTAAAGATAAAATATAAATTTTTTTCTAGTAATGTAGGCATGGTTTATACCTACGCTGAAAATTTCATTTATGATGATCCTAGATTTGGCATTGTAAATGAAATTTATTTAAACAATTCTAAACAGTAATTCCTGTTGACTACATTCTTTTTAATATCCTTAATAGCATAACCTTAAATCCAATTGGGTCCATCAAAACATTACATAACACTGTAGTGTCTACTTTTTGTCTATCCAATACTACACCATACATAAAGATAATTTTCTACATTACAGTTCCATCATTCATTCTATTTTCTTTAATGACAATAGTTTTCATTTTCATTGTAAAATGCCGATGATCAAAACTTGTTATTAATCCAAATTATGCTATATTTACCACATTATATGATATTTAGAGTTTTCTTGTGGCTAACTTTTTATTTAGTGCGCCTCCGTAATGTTTTTCAATTTAAACACCATATCAAGTTTTAATATTGAGTAAAATATGTTCGGTTAATTTTCTATAAGGCATCCTTAAAAAACCTTATATAAAAATCATTTCCATAGTGATCCTATTTTTATATTAAAAATACAATACATAATCATTTTAAAGCTAACATTTTATATATCATACCTTTTAAAACTAAATTTAAACTATTTAATGAATAATTTATGCAGATAAAAAAAAAACAATTTTGATTTAAGTGTGTGTATCATAAAGATCACTATATATTCATATTTATATGGTGATTGTAAACTTACTTTCTGATTTTATTGTTGTTATAGTAGTAGATAAGATACTTTCTAATCATTTAAAAAATGGCTAATATCATTTCATCTTTTTGATAAAAATTTATTTAACTGATCTAAGTATAATATTATATATGTACATATCCTTGATAGAATATTCATTCACATAAACTTCCACACCAATAGAATTGATTAAATATAGATAATCATTAAAATGGATCGTCAAAAAATTATAAATTCAACAAATTACCAGACTATCTAAATATAGTACAAATATCGATGTAAAAGAACATTTAATATTTATATGTTTAAAAAAATTTAGAATTATTTAAAGCCAGTCTAAAAAAATAGTGCACAATTTTTAATGTACGCAAAATATAAAGAAAGATTATTACAACAAAGGGAGTGTCTATTCTACATACTTTATTAAATATTACCATAATTCAAAACAAACGATCAAATATTTATAACTGTATTCAATAAGATGGAGCATTTTGCTGTAATTTTTAAATTTAGCAAACTATCAATAAAAAGAAACAATAAAATCCTTTAGTGTACATAATAAGAAGGTAAAAAATAACACCATAAATTATTATTAATATCATTCGTAGTATAAACAAAAAATTTAATAATAAAAGAAATAGCATAATCTTAAAATTTATATATGTAATAATTGAAAAAAAATTTACATTACGGTCTAGTCATATAGTTTTGATAGTTTAATATCTCTAAAATTAGTTATTAAAAGGAAAATTTTATAAAAAAATAATTAATATTACAGTTGATTAATTTTTGGATTTAATGTAAGGTTAGAATGGATAATTTTATTGCATTCAGCATCATTTTTCATATTAATATACACAGAATATGTGTTAGAATCCGCTTTATTATCTATAATAAAAAATATGACATATCTAAAAATTTAGCCAACAACATACCACTCATATTAACTGATTTAATTGGTGATAAGGCAAAATTTTTTACATGTTGAAACCCAATAATATCTTTAAGTTCATTTATCTTAATATGTGATGGTATATTCGATACCACCAAAATAGAATCATTTTGTGGAAGATAATTACAAGGTCTAAACATTTAAATAAATAATCTAAATATTATTTTTAATAACTACTTGTATTGGTATACTTTAAGAATAGCACTAATAGTTGGTAATGAACAAATTTTAAGGCTAACAATTCTAAATAATACCTCACTAATCATAAAAATAATCATAAATCTAATCACTCATTATTAAAAATTGAACCATTTTTAGTTTTAAGTAAATGGAAAGCTTGGTTTTCATTTTTAATTGTAATAAGTATTCTTCCTATAAAAAAACCATGTGAATCCCTTATAGAAACCATGTCTAAAATTTCAGAATCTAATAGAAAAAAAAAAATTAATATTTTTAATTGTTTTAAAAAATACTTTGAAAAAATTGTATCAAATCATAAAAATGAGGATAACTATTTACATTTATCATTTGTAAAACATTTTTTGGAGCTTTTGATGCTACGATACCATCACAAAAAATAGATTCTGATATATTAGATATGAGTGTTAAACTAGTTTTGGAGTATTTGTTAATGTAAGTTTGTACTAGATCCATCTATAAATAATTTATAAGAAAAAAAGAATTTATTTTTTTTAAATCACATTTATTGGTTTTATGGTTAAAATATTTAAACCATTAGTTAAACTACCATCAGTCATAGTTGATACAGTAACAAGGTTTCTATTAATTTTAACTAAAATATATTATAATTTTATTTTTAAATAAATATATTACATTTTTTAAAAAATTCATTAAGAAAGCATTCATCAGAAACCATATCACCTTTAATACTAAAGAATGTTCTGGGATCTTGTTTGTTATTTTCAATAGTAGTAGTTGATTTTGGTGGAAAATGGCTATTATTAAAAATTCAAAAAAAAATAAAATATCAATTTAACTTTTTTAAATTTTTTGAAATGAATTCAGAGTAGTATCGTTTTATTAAACCATATTGAATATGAAATTTTGCGCGCATAACCGAACTTTAACGAAATATTTATTGTTTTTGCACCGCAAAGTATAGATTAGTGTTGCATGTATTTTAAATGTATAAATCCATACAGAATAATTGGAAATCGTTATTTTACACTTTTAAATATGAATAAGCGTGGGTATATTATTTTTATTTAATTTTTTTGTTCATTTGGAATAATAGTAACTATGAGGTTAATCTACTCAACATACCATCAAATGTATCTGAAAATGATACAGTTACATGGCTTAAATCTATCGATGTAGAATCATGTCATATTATAGAAAAAGATGAAAAAACAACCGAAAGAACAGCTATTATTGAAGTTACATCATTAGATATGTGTGAAAAATTATACCAAAGAAGTGGAAAAATGTTTTGTAATTGATTTATTATTAATTATATTAAATTTTTATTTATATATATATATAAAGTTAAAAATCAAGTCGAAGTAATACCAACATTTCCATCATCGTATGTTTTATTTTACAATTATAATACCATTAACATTACTATAATATCTATTATCATATTTTCTAGAATACAACCATTTTATATTCATAAAATTGCTAATTTTAACCTTAAAAATTGGTTAAAACCATTAGAATGCATACATACACGTTTAAATTATCTTATACCTAAATATATTCAACTATTTTTGGATCTTAACGATTGGCCTACTATTATAAAACATAATGGAAAATATGGTATTAAAATTTTTAAAAAAATGAAAATTGAATCCTTAAATAAACTGGCTATTAACAATATACCTTTATCCGTAACATTGAAACAACTTAATTCAATTTTTATTCCATATGGAGCAAAAATTGATAATCTACAAAAGAATTTAGATGAATCTACCTTTACTGGTATTATCTACTTTGATAAAAATTCTGTAAAAGAAGATTTTTTTATTAGACGACGTTTTATAGAATTTGGTATTCCATATATTATTATTATATATTTAATTAATTAATACTATATTTTAGATGATGGATATGCCACATTAGAACCATTAGACGAATTGTATGTTTTTTGTTGCGCATGCGCATTAATTTATACTTAAATACATAAAGTGATAATTTAAACCAGTTCTTTTTATATTTTTTTAAGTAAAGATATAATTTTAAATTAATAAAATATTATTTTATTGCTCAATTGTATTTTTATAGGTATTTTATACCACTCGATTCACCACTAATCATAAAAAAATCACGAGAATAACATAATTTATGTATAAATACATTATTTTAAGTTAATTTCTGAATATATATGTTACTTTTTTTTATTCATTTCCATTATATTACTGATAATAGACAGTCTTCTCCTGAAATCTAAAATATTATAGTTTTATTCCAATTTTCAGTGGAATATTTGTTGTATAATATGGTAATTAAGTAAAAATTTATATTTTTAATACTTTTTCAACTTTTTTCTGTGGGTTTTCTAATCTTTTCTTTAGTTTCACTTTTACTTTATCTTCAGTGTAGTGTTAAATAAATAATAAGAAATATGATTTGTAGATATTTTTTTGTAAATTACTGTGAAACCATTGTTGAATTTTTTCTTTTCTTGGTTGCACAAATTTAAGACACATTATTAGAAGAATAATGTTAAATATTAATATGGGAAGTGTACAAACCATTACCATTTCAGCCATTGTGAATTTTTTGACTGTTGTTGTCATTATGGATGTGTCTATTTTTAAAGTATTCAAGTGGGATCAACCTCGTTATAACTTATTTTGATTAACGATGTATTAAATAACGCGCTATTAGTGTTAATTTAATCCTTATTCAATTTACATACATTTTAATAGGTTTCTCATAACATATCTATTCACTTTAAATATTTAATTCATTCATATTGATATATTTATTACCAATTTTTTACACCTTTTCTATATGGCCACTACATGTAATTTCCTATTAGACAATACAGTCAATATACTCCATAGATATTCCTGTTTTCTCGGCGTAAGTAATTATATCAATATCATTAAATATGATTGTTAGTTTTAAAAGTTAACAATTTTTTATAACAAAAGCTAATCAGCTAACAACCATTTTTTTTTGTTAATGGACATTCAATATAATATATAAATAAAACTTTTAAAAACTCATCAATAAAAATATTCTACCTACTCTTAAATCCTACACAATATAATTAATATTTGACATGCTAATACAATTTTTGACTAATGCTGCATAAAGTATAAGTTATTACTATAGGAATGTTGCTGATAATAGTGATGCATTATAGTTTTATAAAACAAGCCAAGATACCATACCAATAGTATGCTAACTCTTAATCAACAAATTATCCCAAACTTCTAGACAAAATAATAATATTATTAGCTCATCATACAAACATGGCATCGATAATGGTATTGTGTGACAATAAATGGCTGAACAAATTATACAGAAATGTCCAATTTAAACCAAATCGATCGTATAACGATTCATAGAATTAATGCACACACCTTTAAATCATATAAGAGTATTTTAGATTAAAAATTTTAATATAAATCATCTATAACTACTACTCATTGCTATATTTAAACTGTTTAGAAAATCATAGCTATTATCCTTCAAAAAACTCTACACGACAACCAAATAATTTACAAATATTTACTAATAATAGAACACACACAATATAAAATTTCATACATATTACATAACAAAACTATCCAAATAAACGCTGCTATTCTAATACTCCATATGAAAAAGTGTAGCTCTGGAAAAATCCCTGATGATTTACGATGATTCTCGAAAAAATTAGCTTAAACTATTGAGACAAAGCATGCGCATTCTCAATTTCAAATCAGCATATTGTTGTTTCTTAAAAACATATCCACGAAATAATTTCCAAGACATATAGCGTATTGAATGTATTCTTATTATGAACATTTTAAAATTTCTAATCAACTTTACATGTATAATGATAAAGGAATTATTAGTGCAAACAATACTATTATCATCTACATAACTGTTAGTAACTTTAAGAATGACTGAGGATGACTAAACATTATCATGATTTAGTAGTGATGATTTTCATGCTACAACATAAAATAAACTATAATATTATTAAATTATCACAATTACTATTATTTTTAATTGAATGTATAATATTATGTTTTTTTACCTCCAAATGATGTATACACCATTACTGTGTGTAAATAACACGTATGAATTTACATTCAAAACATAATAAATAAGAAAAAAAGTAAAAATATAATTTTAAAACACAAGAACAAGGCTAATTTAACATTGAAGTAATAGTAAGACTACAAAGGTCAAAAATTTCAATACATACTTTTATATTAATATATTCACATGTATACTGAATATTACATAGAAAATTGGAATCCTTTTTTCAATATTATAATCAATTTTTAAGCTTTCATTCTAAATAGTAGAATATTTTTAAAAGGAAAAACAATCATTATAATAAAATAAACTTGAACTCTTTTGATTTCTACATCTACCAAAGATTCTATTTTTAAACATTAATATTGATAGAATAATGATATTAAATATAAGTATTGGTAGCGTTCCAACCATTACCAAATATGGCATTGACAACATTGCGAACTTAACTATCCTATTAATGACGAGTATTTTTAATCGTAAGATTATCCTTAGATTGATGTAACATTGCTTACTATTCATATCGGTTCAAGTTTACTAATTCATAAAAAAATTTTAATTATTTTTTTTTTGTTATTTACATATAAATATAAAAAGAAAGAGCTATTTGATTATTTTATAAACATAAACTCGTGCTAATCCTTAAAAAATTTTTAATCTGATAAGTTAAAGGAATTACGAAAAGTTCCGTTACATACCGATATTAATATAACCATCATAAATTTTATACAAAAAAAATTATTACTAATGGTAAACATTCAGTAATTTTAACTCATTAAAATTTTTGCAATATAAATGTATATTTATATTGCAAAAATTTACAAAATCAAGTTATAGAGAGTTTGGATATTAGGCATGCGCCGTTAACAAATTTAAGTTGCCACACCTTTGGTTTGTCAAAAAGAGAAATATCTATTTTTCTGATCAATTTTAATTTAGATTTTGTAAAATAATAATAATGATATGATATTAACTGAATTAAATATTTTTATCATATAACAACGTTGCATAAAAATCCTATCAAGTATGACTGAAAGAATTCAAATAATATAAACTATCAATTATTAATATCTCAATATATTAATTTAAGAATTAATACATTTATTATTTGTTTTTATATAAAAGGATTGTATATCTAAATATTTTCATAAATTAATGACCTCATATTCAAAAGTATAAAGGTTATTTTATCATCAAAAAAGGGTTTGTTACTTTAATTAATGTATAAATTAACTTTTATTATCATTTGTATCAAATAAAAAATTTAAAATTTTTAATTTTTATGAATAAAAGTCAATTAATCAATTCATTTATTACAAAAATTATTGTCCTATGTAGTTGATTTTTAGCTATATTATCTAGAAAACATCATTTATGCAATAATTGTAAGCTAAATATAATCATTAGTTTTTAATTAATATAAAAGGAAATGAAAAATAAAATATAAGTAGGTTTTTTAGCTATTGAGGTAAAAAAATTTAGCCCAACTACTTATAAATCTCAGATTTTATTGAATATGTTTAGCACATTAATATAATCTTAGATTTAGTTGATTAATCTAAAATACACTTTTAAAAGGTTTTAATATCCTATATTTCTTTTATGATTTTAATATTAGTCTTTTAAATCAATTACTTTTGTGTCATAGCTATTTGGTTTACTTATAAATATATCACAATAATTAAAAGATATACAATTAACTTTAAAATTACATTAATCATTGAATTTATAAATTATTTAACAAATTTTAAAGGTTATTTCAAGTTAGATTTGTGTTTTTTTATATTCAAAGAAGTAATAAGTTATAAATATCAAACATCCATCACAATAGTATCCTTCAATTATTAGTTATAACCGATTCAATACCATTTGATAAATATGAAAATTTTTTTAAAACTAAAAAAAATCTTAAAGCTTATTTATATATAAAATAATCATATTTAGGTCTTATCCTTTATAAGTAATAAAGAAAATGTACAAACAAGCTTTGTAATCACATAGAAACTCAATTAAACTGTCATAAACAAGCATATCTTAGTTTTTAATGTTTATAATCTATAAAAGTATCTCATAATTGAAATGTGATTAGATTTTTAGACTTTTTCAATAGCATAATCAAATTTTTTTTAAACGTTGCGCATGCGCGCCGAAATGGTACATATTTGAATATTAGCATGAATTGTAAAGTTGAGAAAATACTCTATTATTTTACAATAAAAATCAAAAAAATTCAATTTATTACACTTACAAGGTGATGTTAGCCTAATTATGTTTCGTAATAATAATTGTTGGTAAGTTACAACCATGTGAATCAAAGAATCAACATGAATTCAAATGAATGTACCATAATTATACCAAGTAATAAATATTACTCTCATAATAATATTAAAATATTATATAATTTAAATGATAAAGAAGTTAATTTTTTAAAATCTATTAATCTCAATCACATTTAATAGGTAAATATTAATAATCATACATCTTTTTTTTATATTACAAGAATATAATGCTAATGCGTTTAAATAAAAATATTATGAAATTCTTTTTAATGCTAACTCTATTAAAAAGCAATTATTTAATTATTATCCATCATTATGTACATTTTATATTGGAAAAAAATTGAATTTAATAGTTTTATATAAAAATTGATGTGTATAAAGATAAAATTGTTTTCTAAATATTAAAGTAAAGTGTATTTTTTCTGTTTTAAAGCCAATAGTTGTTAACTGGAAAATTTCACAAGCTAATATTACAAGAACCACTATAAATAATCACGAATATATATATATTAATTTTATTACAATTTTATATGTTATAATTTGTTAGTTATTGCTGAATTTAGATAATTGTAGTGTATCTTAATGGATAGTTAAATTTACACACATAAAATTATCTGACAGCTTTTAGAATAAACCTAAAATGCTGTTAAAAATAGTTTTTATCCAAATATTTTTTTTATATTCCATCATATGCTAATTAAAAAATAATTGATTAAATTAATTTTTATAAATATCTAATATTATATCCTACTGTTGTTTGTATATATATTAGGGAAATAAAAATTAAATAACAACTATTTTAAATGTTTTTTAAAAGTATTAAATGTTTGAAGTTGATTTTATTAAAAATTGGTTAATGCTTATTTTTCTTTTTTTTGATTCTGTAAGCCAATCGTTTATTAGCTTGAAAAGTGTATCAATTCCACTACCGGTAACGGCACTTGTACCAATAATTTTCCATTCTCTATCTTTTAATGATTTAAGATCTAACAGAGTGTTAATTTCATCAATTGATTTTGCACCATCCATATCCATTTTGTTAACTACGACTAATATTTTTACGCTAACCATACTCTGATCACTAATAATTTTATAGAGTTCATCTTTTGCAAGAGACATTCGTGCTATATCAGTGGCATCGATCACAAAAATAAGCATTTCTACAGATGAATAATAATGTTTCCATAGAGGGCGAATACTGTCTTGTCCACCAACATCCTAAAATTTATTATTAATATGCTAATTTACAAAAAAACCCCCCATAAACTACTGCATACCCAAACATTTAATTTCACATTTTTCAACTTAAATTTATCCACTGTAAAACCAACTGTTGGTATGATACCAGTGATAGGTAAACCTTTTTTCTTTGTTACTAAAGCTAACAAAAACTTAACATTAGAATAATAGCTCATAAAAAGTAATTTCATTAAAGTACATGTTTTTCCCGCTCCATCAAGACCTAATATTAGAACTTGAGCTTGATGCAATTTACCAACAGATCCACCCATTATAATAATACAGCTTACAAAGAAATTCACTATATAAAATGTAGCTCAAAGTGATTAATAAAGCGACTTTATCCTTAAAGCCGTATTAATAACGTGTTTGGGTGTTGTGGATCAAAAATTAGGAACAACACAATTATTTATACAATTATTGCGTAAATTTTTGTATAGTAACTATTCTATCGTAAACAAATCATCCATTGATAATTTTGTAATTTATTGCACTCTATTAGCTTAGATAGCTTCTAATATCATAAAAGTGTTACTTATTATAGTCAGTTAGTGTTGCATTTATTTGCTTTATAATTTGTTTAATATATCTAGCTAATAATTTTTTAACCATGATAATTTTAATGAATTATATAAAACAATATTAGATTTTTTTTTTACATATTCTATTCATATAAATAAATCTAAGAATTACTATATTACAATTGCATTACCATGGTTTTTATTCGTTTTGTTTTTAATATTCATCATAATAGTATAATTTGCTATGATTTTATTATACATCATTCAATATAGCCTAATAAGATAAATATTGAACTAACTTTAGTATATATAAGATATTGCTACTTATAAAACAGTAAAAATTATTATTATCTTATTACATTGTTAAGTTGCTAAGTATGATCTTATTATTTATATAAGCTTAATAGACATTGATAGTCACGGTAAATTTTATAAAATATAAAAGCAAACAAATTTTAAGTAAAAAAAAACCTTATTAATTTAATCAATCTGTTCCTTTGATAAAAAAATTGTTATTCTAGTAATTTTTATGTATTAAAATATATATTATAGATAACTATATTTTTGTTTTATCATCCTTTTACACAAACCACTCACCTGGTTATGTAGTTTCACTACATAAATATTATAATATATTCATGCATGATCTCTATCATACTAAATCATTCACTTTTTCTAGCAATTAATCTATGATTTACATTATGTACAAGCTTAAAAGGTTAATAAGTTGTTGTAATTATTGACAGGTTTGTTAAACAGATAATTATATAAAATAAAATAGGAAAAACAGTGATAATATTTCAATTTTATCATTCATTTTATTGCCAATTTTTTAAATAAAGAATAAAATAGATATTTTACACTTTAAATGTGTATTTAGTTTTAAAAAAGTTTGATGAATCTGGGATTACTGTCTATAATCATACAATTTAATAATTTGTTAAGCTTTTTAACTATTTAGTCTTTTACATATTTAAAAAAAAAATAAATTTGCCAATATTAAAAAATTATAACTATATACAATGACTATTTATAGCGTTCAACAAGATAAATTTATTAGTTGAATATACAATTTAATAATTTTCTATACATTTATTATTTGATTTTAAAAAATAAAACTATAATATATTTTTAAAACTTTACCGAATAATAATGCCATTGATTAAAATTTAATTAATTAAATTAATATTAATTAAGTTATTAGTTTAGTGATATCAAATCTTTTCATGTATACATTCATATTGCATTAAATACAATAATATTGACAGATTTTATTTATTATTAAAAAAATAGTTTTAAACATCCACTGACTGAACGAATGCTTTTGTATTCACCCATTAAAATTTACTTATTTACGGTGGTCACATGATATAATAATTACGAATATTATCGAAGAATATTTTTTATGAAGTATAAATAGATCATATACTTAAATATGATTGATTTATTATATATAACCTCTATAAATATTTAAAATTTACAAATACAAAATTATTCTACACTATTTACTATTCTATGATCAAATGAGAAGAATTTTTTATAGATTGATACTATGTTTTAATTGATATAATTCATTCCAAGTCTATTTTATTATATAAGTAAGATATAAAAGAATTAACAGTTTTTTAAAAGCAAATAAACTTTAGTTTATGTCTATAATCATGTGTAAATTGTTTTTAAAATACAATCAAACATGGGATGGATGAAATGAAAATGTTGAATATTTAAATAATGGTACATTTTCATAACTATACTATAGTTATTTTCTATCATAAAAGATTATTCAAGTAAGTATCAATTATATGTAAAAGTCAAATTTTAATTTAGTATAAAAATGTCACCTATTTTTTTATTACCATCCCATAAAATACATATTACCTTAATTTTTAGAAATATTTTGTATTAACTGTTTTTTATCTATAAAATTTTGTTGCAATCATTTCATTTTGTAATTGAATAATTATAGCTAGTATGGAAAAACTATTGCAGAATACAAAATTTTATTCTTGCGCATGCGCTATAATATATGTTAAGATAGATGGTGGTCTTTTATCGTCTAATGAGTAAAGTATATTGTTTTAACAAATTATAAGAATATTTTATTAAAAGATTTACTTGTAAAAACTAGTGATATTGAAGATTGACGTTTTTTTATATTTTATTAGAAGGAAATTGCTGGTCATAAATAAAAAATGTATATAAAATTAAATTGAAATATAAGTTAAACTATAATTTATATATATTTTTTAAAACTATGGCATTCGATAAAAATAAGGATCAAATATTTCAACATATTACTGATATGTTCATATTTTTTCTTTTAAAATCTCTATATTGCTATGATACAGCTTTTGTGCATACCAGTAGACAAATTAGAATTAAATTTTCAAAAAAAAAATGTTTTGTAGACATAACTAAACCTACTTAATATATATCATATGCAGACTATCATCCATCAATTGATGGAAATAATAAAGCTATATTCAACATTAATAATAATTTTACCATGAAAAGCCTTCATATCTTCATATATTTGATTTTTTATCATATTATAAATACTATACTAATCTTATCAATGTCCTCAACCATGAAGATATTTGTTACACAATATTTAACTCAACACCCATACTTTCTTTTACAAATTAAACATACATTTATTTAAGCATTCATCTCAGGTCCACCAATTTTATCTGGATTTTCTATAAAATAAATTTTAAACATAACTATTAGAAAGTTATTTAAAATAAAGAAAGCTGAGATTATTAGGAAAAAGAAATATATCATAATAAGATCTCCTTACGGTATAATTTATAACAGCAATTGAGTCTATAACCATCAGTAGA
>JRUX01001049.1:0-44322 GCA_001407235.2 Kudoa iwatai
AAAAGTTATTTATTTTTAAGTTTCTGGTTAATTCTCTTCAAAATAACTGCACTAAAAAAATAGATGATTTTTAGGGTTTAAAATTTTTTACTAAGCATGATTCAATTAGTTGACTAAATTTTTATGTGAAAAAGTAAACTCACTTGTAATGTCTTCATTATATTGTTATTGTAATTCTACCATTATCCAAAATAAAAATGATTGGTTTATGCTCAAAATGTATCGCAATATAAATTAAAAAATGTAAAAACTCTGACAAATAAACTAAACTAATTTTTAACTTATAGTGGAAAACGATTGATAAATTCTTGCTATGTATCAAGTGATAAAACTTAAGTATGGCTTATAAGTAAAAAAAATTGACTTAATTCTGCCTAAAAAAAACGTTATCTCACTATCACCATTATACCACAATAAGTAGGTTGTATTTGACTTTTAATAGACTCAGTGACTTTATTTTCAAAAAAATAGCTAAAGTGAATAGCATCATTCATGATGAACAGCAATATTACTTATTTATATTTATGATTAAGAATATTGATTTATACCCATTAACATGGAGAATAAATATAAAAAGAATTTTGTTATTTAAAATGTAGTTTTTCATGTTTTATGTCAAAAAACTGGACTCTAGAAATCACATAGCATTATTGTAAACACTGAAATTAGTAAGATTATATTAATTTTTGACATTTTAAAAAAATATTTTAAAGAATTTATTACATCCTATAAAAGCATTTTCTATTCTTAAAATTTTGACAACCAGATGGTATGAATACTTGAAGTGACTTTTATATTCCCGCGTCCCTTTAAAAGTGTAGAAATTAGAGCCATTATTTTTTTCTTAATTGATTTATTAACTATTGAATAATATGATTTAGTAGGTAACAATTTTATCATCTTTATTTATTTCTAATTATTTATATTTAAAAAAAAAATATTTATATTGTATGATCATCCATCCTTTAAACACACATAGCTAATAGAAAAGTTTGGATAGCATATTTTTGTGATAGTTTTTATCAAAAAAATACCCTAAATGATAAAGCGTTTTATCTAATTTTTTTAATTGAAGAAATAATTTATTTTTTATGCAGTCTTGCTTTCTAATTATGCTATAAATGTATTAAATTCTTTCCCCAAAAAGATATGTTAACATATTTCAATTGTCTTAATGGTTTAAACAAAAATATTTTCTTTTCTACCAGCATTTTATTCAAACATGTGTTCATTCACGTTATTAAGCTATTTCTGTGAACATATAAATTGAAAAATTAGTTATTTTATAATTATAAGAATTCCTTTACATTGAATTGATTTGATAACATTTCATTACGTAAAGTAAGCCATTGTTTATGCATTTAAACTCTTATTAATAAGGATTTTTTGAAATTAGATAAATGTTTATTCTTTTTTTAGACAAATTAACTTTATACTGTAAATTTTTTATCATATTAGTTAAGATTTTGGCTAATAATGACATAAAAATATATAGCTAAGCAGGTATTTTTAATTGGTTATATTTTATATGATTGAAAAGTTAATATTTTAAAGCTTATTATATATTTGATGCTTTATTTAAGCATAAAAAACAATTAATAATGTTATTTTAAAGGTTTAAAAAGAAATTTATATTGAATTTACGTAAGTATGAATTATTGACTAACAATCTTACCATTGTTAAAATTTTAATACCTAACCTCCATTAGAAAATCTAATTTTGTTCCATAATAATCTATTAATAGCATTTAGTTTTAAAAACAATTCATCTGATCATTTTCTTAAATGTTTATATATTTTAATAATATTTGCAATGTGTATTTTAAAAGTGTGATATATTTTAAAATTCTGCATCATTTTCAGTCAAAAATAACACAGTTTAGCTAACCTATTATCTACACACACTCGAATTTACACTAAACATAAAATAAAATTTAAATTATTTAAAGTAGTGGCTATATTATGATCTTAAAAGAGTAATTATTTGACTATAACTCATTTGTTGATCAATATAAACCAAATTTTGTATACAACCGCAATCAGATATATTTTATGAAAAATAGTCTAATGGAGTATATAATTATGTGTACATTATTACCTTTTATAAATAAAATTGATCTATGCACTGCATTATCTATTTTAATGCTTAAATGAATCATAACTTATTTATAATTTATTTTCTTGAATTAACTTTATTCATATATTATAAAACAATATCATTTTTATAAGAAATACTTACAATACACTTTCGTTACTGGATTCTACTGTATGTAGGCATTATCTGTAATAATTAGTCTCACCGTCTCATATTATTTAACAATAATATACTTTAACTGTATAAAATCATTACAAATTGATATTTTATTCAATAAAACATTTAAAAGTGAATTGTAACACCTTTACCAATTCATACATCATTTTATATTGCACATGATACCTCTTATAATGGAATATAATCAAAATTATATTAATACAAGTTAAAAAATATATGAAGTATTTATCTTCAAATGTTTACAAACGAATTATCACATATATATGATTTAAATAAATAATCATCAAAATATCTAATCATTTAATATTATAATATTCTGTTATAGAAAATGAGTTCAAATTCAATACCAACAATTTTTCTAATGTTTAAGCACATCCTGACCATGCATAACAAGTTATCAACGAGTTTGCGGTAATTTTCAACTCAATTAGAGCATATCTAATTTTAACACAAATATTCATGTATCAATACTCTTGTAAATATAAATATGGTTTTTCTACATGTTCGAAACACTGTACATTATAGAATAACTATAAACACATACAATAAACATTTTAACATGGAGTAGCATGGGATATTTTGTTTTGTTGCAAGCTAGTAGCAACTCCTATCATATCTATATGTATGTGATATAATTGTTGAAATTTTGATAGATATTTACTACTAAAATGGATAGATTTATAAAAAAAGTAACAAAAATGTATTTTACAACAAGTATGCTAATTAATGCAGCCATGGAAACCTGCGTTTAAAAAAGCACTTAAATACTGCGCATGTGCGTACGCATAAAAGTATCGATTAGCAAAAAACGATCAATTGTAATAGGAAATTTGTGTCCTTTATTATAATTCTATTTTTTAGAGTAATTTAGATATAACCACTAACAACAATAACACTTTCTGGGGATATAGTACCATAGGAATGAATAGTATTTTCAGGATAAACAACAATGTCACCAGCTGAAAGAATACCATGGCCATTTTTTGTATTTACTCTAAGATATCCTGAAACAACACCATCAACTTTTCTATATGCATAAGAATGATCAGGAAAATGGCTATTTAATTTTAAATAGGTAAGCTTTGTTTTGTAGCCATAACTTTTGATAACTTCAGACATTGAATCTATACTAAGTGGTATAGCTGATACTTCTTGCCATTTTAAAATTGCTGTTTCATTAAGTTTACCAAGAAATGTAGGCATTTTATAAGATTTAAGAAAATTATTATATGATCCAATAAAGTATTAAATGTATCGGATAATAGTAAGAGAAAATGTAAGGATTAATATTTTTTCTTAATATTTTTAACAAACCAAATATCCTATCTATTAAAAAATATTTGTAGACTTTTTTTCATTTTTTATGTTAAAGTTTTTTATATTTTTTATTAAAATAATGATTTTATAAATGTTTTAGCTTCTTTGATGATATTACATTAAGATTAAATTTTAACCAATATTAGTATATTCATTTCAATATATCAATTTAAGAATGTTCTAATAGTATATTTTTTTACTTTTAAATATTACTTAACTGTTTTAAATATGACAGTTTAATTGATTGTAATATTTCATTGGCATTTAAATCAATATTATTTTTATATTATTTAATGTTGCTATATATTGCTAAAAAATTATTTCTAATAAATTTGGCAATAAAATATTTTAAATATATTTAAAACCCTTATTTTATATATTTTTAAAGCTTAACCATTTCCAAATTATTGTTTAGTTTGTATTAAATACAGAAACTATGTTTCTTTGCTGAAAAGTTTAATCTCCCTTAAAAGAACCTACCATGAGAAATATTAATAAGCTTATAATAATAAAATTTAGTTTATAAAAAATAACTTTGTATAAATCTTATACTTTATTATACAGTAGCTATTATATAAAGTGTAATATATGAATTATCTTTCATATTAAACAAAATTAATTCTACTATAGTAATAAAGGTAATATTTTTATTGAAAAATATATATATATTAATAGTAAAAAAATAATATAAAATGCTAAATTAGTATATGATTTATAGTAATTAACTAATGATTAATATACCATGTATCTAAACTAAATAATGAAGCAAAAATGATATCAACTACTTTTAAATAAAATTCAAATTTGTGTTTTTACAATAATCTAACATAATTTATTGATTAGTGTTGAAAATAATGACTACACTATAAGCTAATTAAAAAATATATGTCAAATACCACTTATCGCTCTGATATTATACAATAAAATAGAATGTATTCTATAAATAGGCTAACAATAATTATATTAAGGTTTTCTGTTATTTAAAATATTTTATCTATAATTTTATTTTAATTCATTTCATAATTAAAAATTATATTAAAATGTCACGTGATATAAAGTATATGGCAATCATCTATAAAAAATATGATAGCATACTACTAACTCAAAGATGGTTAATTTATTTCTGTAATTAGCATATAATAATAAAACTACAAGCAAAAAATGGAATTTAATGATTTTATTAACTTAATCTTGATTAAATATCTAATTTATATGCATTTTACTTTAAAAAAGAAGATAATAATGTTTATCTATAACGTTTAAATTATCTAATACTCTTATTAGTTTTATTATTTTTAATTTAGTGACCTCTCTATGTTATCAAAAGTCATTATAGTAATTAGTTTACTACCCTATTTTAGATAGAAAGATATTAAATAAGTTATTGCTACTGCTTCACAATCTTATTACTGTCATTACAGTAGGAAAATAAATGATTACCATTTTTTTCATTTATTATTACCATATGAAAACAATATTAATTGATGAATAAACTATAATCATTATATTGAAAACTATTCTTCTGACGTAATTTATTTACAATCGGCCAAACAAGTTCCCCATCGTACTAATGTTTTATATCTCATCGTATTCCAATACCAATACTAGTTTCGAAATTTATTAAATAAAAAGCTATTGTAAATAAAAACACTTTAAATTGTTCACTATATTCATATATTTCATCATGCTACTAAATTAGTATGTAATCAGTATATATATATACCAAAATATCTCATATAAAATATTATGTTTGACAATTTCTAAGATAAAATAATAATATTTTAGTAAAATAAAATTAGAAATTTATAATATAATATACATTTTATAATTTTGTATACAATATTTCAATTTTATTACGTGTATATAACCATGCTAATTGATGACACAACTTAATATAGATGAATTAAACAAGAAAAAACTATGTAAAAATATTGAATAGCTATTTTTTTTTGTTAAATAAAAAAGTTTAATGATATAATTATTCTAAGCATATGGTAAATATATGAAAAAATAAATTTAGTTATAAGTTAGCAATGAATATAAACACACTATAAGATAGCTGATAGCAAATATACATACAAAAAATATTAATATTCATTTTTAATTTGAATGATGGAGTTATAAAAAAATAAAATTAATAGAAAGTGTACGTAATTATTATTAATCATTTTGATATTCATCATCCTCTATAGAAACAACGATTAAACAGAAAAATAATAATCCATTAAATTCATACCAAATATATAATGAAAGCTTTCTTTAAGCAAATTCCATATAGATTTTAATGAACATGATCTCATTATTTTTTTATCACAAGAAGCTTGATAATAACTTATAGAGTAAGCAGGTTTAAATGAATCAAAAAATCCACAATCATTTGTGAAACTAGGTAGCAGCCAAAAGTAAACATTTCCTCTAGTAAATATGTAGACTAGCAAGAATAAGCAGGTCCTAACTAAAATAAAGAAAATAAGATAGTTTAATTTTAAAAAAAATTAAAAAAAAATATGCTTACAAAGTACTATAGCAAAAAATAAACCAATGAATCCAAACGCAACATAGGTAAGATAGGATGCATAATCATGATACGTTGTAGGCCATATTGGTGAAAGATAATAAAATATAATAGCCCCAACTAATAGAAAAAATATAATTAATTTATTATAGATAAATACCTATAACACAAGCTATTGCATATGTAGCATAGCTAGTTGGATCATAATTCCACATATAATACTAATATATTTATATCAGTTAAATGATGATGATAATAATAATAATACATAATTTGAATCATCTATAAATTCATTTTCTTCAATTAAATGAATCATAACTTTTTTTTTCTATAAAAAAATAAATTATAATACTATCTGAACTATATTTGATAATAGAATGGAAAGAAAATATTATATTTACAAAATGAAAACAACATTTAACAAAAGAAATAAAATATTAAATAAAGATTTTTAAATAAAAGAAAAACATATGAGCTACTTTTATACAATTAAAAAAAGTATTTGATTAAATAAATAATAGATTAGAATAATGAACGAGTGTAATATATACCAATAAATGTTTCATCACATTATTTAATTGTAATACGTAAAAATATACTAACATTAAATAAAGAATTGTAAATAATTTTAAAAAAATTAAATTCAACATTTTACAACTTAACATACAATCAAAATAGTTGGAACTTTTTTGGATTTCTTTTTTCCAGCTACTCTAAAAAGAAATTTAATAAAATTCTAAACATTTATAAATATATATAATTAAAAAATTAATTTTAATCATTTCTTAACTATTTATTAATTCACACAAAACTTGAATTATATGGTTTTTAATGAAATCAATTGGTATCACAGCTAAAATTTCAATCTGTGCTACATTTTATTCTATAAATAAAACAAAAGATTTATTAATAAATTTCATTTATTTTTTTAAAATATTAAAAAAATAAAATAATACATTGAAAATGACAATTAATATAACTAAATATTTTTAACAATGTTTACACCATAGATATGGCAATATGAAATACTTTTTTGACACTGATTTTAAAAATATCATATTTACTAATTTTAATTACATTTATGTAAATATTTAAATAATATATGATAATATTTTACAAACTATATTAAAGCTTTAACAATATCAACAGTTTTTTACAATTTAAATTCTTCATTTATTATATAAAATAATAATGTATTTGTATTTATATCTTTTAAAAATTAAGATTAATTAAAGGTATTTTTAAACTTTTACAATAGGTAGGAATACATTTTGACTGATTGTTTATTAGATAAAATTATTTCACCATCATCATCATCATTATATTTTAAATCTTCTTTTTTCTGTTTTTCTAGAATTTTATCTAGTTTCTTTTGGCTTAATGGATGTGTGCTTCTGTTTACTTGAATAAATATTCCATGATGATTTAATCTAAATTTGAATAATATGATTAACATCAAAGTCTATTTACATAGGTAACCATAATTTATATGTTTGTGATAAAAAAAATAATATTACTCTTGCAAATACTTTACAATTTCTTGTCTACTATGTAATCCATTATTTGATCTAAATTTCTCAGCAGATTTTGATTGAAGTAGAGTTTCTACTAGTTGACTACCTTTATATAAAATGAATTTACAGTTATCCATTAATATTGACATAATTATTATTATTAGTATATTTTACCACTAAAATATTCAACTTTAGTCGATTGTAAAAGACCTTTTTTTATTGGACATTCCTTATGTAATATCTCATATATTTGTGCTTGTTCTTTAGTCAATTTGGAATGGGTCTAATAACAAATTTATTCACTTAATACTGTAAAAAAAAATCACATATTGTTATACTTTATAAATCCCTTTGTACAAAGATGTGCTATTCGATAGCAAATACTCCATAATTAATTTTGATGAGTAATTATTCGTGAATAGCATGCGCATAATCCAATCACTGCTTAATAGGGTAACACTTTAATGTTATCGTTATCTCAATTTATTTACTATCTATCAGTATTTTTTTATTTTAAATTATATAGTTAGTTTATCTCAGATATAATAATTTTTTAAAAATTTAAATTTCTTTAATAATAATATCCCATGTGTGAGTGTATGTATAATAACGGTTGCTATGGTAACGCATAAAAAATTTAAAATATTAATAAATTTATACAAAAAAATATATTATTTATGCTTTTAAAATTTTATTTAATAATATATATAAATATTTTTAAGTGTGTAACAAAAAATTTATATATTGATTCAATTAGATATTTAAAAGCATTAGCAATATAATTAAAGAAAATATATTAATATAAAAAAAAAATTATATAATTAACTTAAATAACTATATTAACTAGAAATTTATGGTACTTTCAACTATTACAAAATGAATAGCACTTAAAATTGACAGATATACATTTACATGTAAAAATGAATACAAAATATAATTATTAGTTCATTGAAGACTAGATGTTTATAAAATCGATTATTTATACCAGTTAGT
The DNA here is from genome assembly GCA_001407235.2 of Kudoa iwatai. NCBI lineage: Eukaryota > Metazoa > Cnidaria > Myxozoa > Multivalvulida > Kudoidae > Kudoa > Kudoa iwatai. The sequence goes on from JRUX01001049.1 coordinate 8,612, forward strand.
AGGAGATATGACTGTGATAATACATGATATTTTTTTTTATTGAGGTTGAATATATTTATAAAGTAATTTGTGAATAAAATAACAGGTTTTATTTTTTAAATTCATCATGATAAAAAAGATAAATACCATAAACTTTTTTTAAAATATAGTATATAGTTACATGGCTATTGATACGCATACTACTGAATTAAGTTGAATTCAATTAATTTATCTATTGCTTTATATTACTTTACAGATAAAGAGTAGTAACATTTTTATGCATTAAAAGTCTATTCTATAATACTATAATTTTATTTTTTTCTGTAATATTATCATATAAACCTTATACTATTAATTGAATCTATTAAAATTTTAATAAATGTTATCGATTAGTATCATTTGCGGGAAAATGAATTTAAAGATCTACAAGATTTCATTAAGATTTATTAAATTCAACAAATAATTAATTGAAATGGGATGTAAAATAGATTATTGTTACTATAGATTAACATTAAATTCAAGTATATTTGAACTGTATGTAAACAAAATTGGTTAATAAAAAGAGAATATGATTTATATAAACAAGAAAAAAGTGGCTTTATTCACATATATTAGAAAAAATATTAATTAATTTGTTGGTTTTCGGTGTAAACAATATCTTCGAATAATAAAGGTGGAAAACCTATCCTTACAAGTGAAAGATTGATTAACCTACGCATGATTTCATTAAGTATCTTTTCAACTATAGCATTAAAAAAAAGTTAGATTTGACTTTCATAGTGACTGTACCTGTTGCTGTTATTAATCCACAGGAAGTGTAACGAATATAAGACCAAAATTCTGCAACGTGTACTATCTAAATTTTTGAAAGTATGAATTAAAAAAAATGATATAAAAGCCAACCCATTAATCATTACTTTTGTTCGTATTTCTTCACACATAAATATTTCTTTTTCATCATTTTCATTAAATGTCAGTTTATAATCACATAGACACTCTTTTTCAGAGTAGAAACAAATCCTTAATTAATATGAAAATGTTCTTCATGAGAATAGTTAAAGTAATACCTATTAACTGGATTATTTATTCTACAAATAAATGGATTAGAAATTTTCAATTTTAATTTTAATTCTTCAGTTTTCTATAAATATTACAATGAATAGTTAATTAAAAATCATTTAAAAGATAACAATACTTTAGTATTAGGAAAATCTAGGCATAAATTAATATCACGATCAAAATAATCTTCCAATAATGGACTAGGAAATGGTTTATTTTTATCAAACCACTGAATCATTACATCATGAAGGGAAGTTGTACAATTAATCTAGTTTATTTTAGTGATAATCAAATGGTTTTAATACTTTTTTTAATGGTATAATATATGCAGGGTAGTTATGACATATTTTATTGTCAGTTTTATCATGGTTATCTTTTAGATCAATATCTTGAGTGTTAAGACCATTTTTTTTGAAGGAATATTTATTTTTAATATTTTTATACATCTTTTTTTTTGATATCATAAGTTTATTATCATTTATTCTAGTTTAATTAATAATCATAATTTATTAAAATAAAAAAATTCAACTGGATAAAGATATTAAATAATATTATAAATATATTAACGAAATATTAAAGTATAAATATTACGTTTTATCATCAATTAGTTGACGAAACTGTTCAATTTGAATATTTAATATATCAATCTATTTAAAAATTCAAAAAAAAATGTTTTAAAAACTACCGTCAAGTTTAGCATTTACTTTAGATTCAGCTTCAAACAATCTCTTTAAAGCTTGGGATTTTTCATCCTCAATAGAGTGAATTTTTTTATAGGCTTCCTATAAAAATATTTTTATAAAAAAAACGCTTAAATTATGATGCAAATTTAAGAATTATTTATTATAGCATAAAATGTAGACATACTTTCTAACTATCAATCAAAAAAATAGACTTTATTTTTGATTTTTTTTAGTTTTAAAGATATTAATGGTTTTTATTTTATAAAAATTTATTTAAACATATCATAAAGATAATTAATCAAGAAATCACATTTACAATTAATAAATAGTCGTTAACATTTAATTCAAAATTTAACTAATTGCTGTGCTAAATAATATTCTTATTATCAATGCTATATAAACCTAATTTAAGCAGAAAACAATTTTACTCACTTCAAATAGTACAGAAGTAAAATCTTGTATTTCCATGTTGAGATTAGCATTGTTTTCACGAAGTAATTTCATTTCCTTTTTTAATTCATAATATTCCTTTAATTGTGATTTTTTAGTATAACAAAAGTACTTCATTTATTAATATACTTTTTTATAATCAATTTGATATAAATCCTCGTTTTGATCTGTTTGATCACAACCTTGTTCAGTTGTAGATTGGTTTTCACTACTAATAAACATAATTCAATCGATATAATTAGATTAAAAGTAATTTTTTAGTATATTATCACTTAAAAAAGTTTAAAAACACATTTATAGATACTATTTTATCAAAATATTTTTACCTATTATTATTTCTAGGTGTAATGTTCATTTTAACCTCATCAATAATAGGTACAAATTTCCCTATCAAATATTGTATGAGTAATTTTGTTCACTAAAATTTAATTAAAGATTCCACATCTATTAAAAATCTATACACTCTGGTTTTACAGAAATCAACACCAAACTTAATCACACTTTAACTAATCCCATTCTATTTCGTAATTATCGGACAATTTGACCAATCATCGGCCTAACAACTAATCATAACCAAATAAAATAGTTATCCATAACACATATGTGTGCGTAATAATATGACTTTTTTTATCTTTTAACAAGCTTTTTATGCTAATAGCAGTGTTATTTAATGTCTTAACTTTCCAACTAAGCATAAAAATAAAGTCTAAATATCCTATGATTTAAATAAAAAAATTTTAATAATATAAAAGTTTTAAAAAAGGTTATGAATTTAAATAATATTTTTCTGATGTATTTATAACGTAATCCTTACAATTAAAGGTAATTGTCCATATTAACATGTCAATTCGACAGTGTCCGTTCATATACGACATTAGAAATACTGGAGTTTTGTTTTTAATATAGTTATCTTAGCTGAATATGGTTATATTATATGACTAAAATTTATATAAAATATAATAAAAGTCTATTTATATTGTTAAAATAGTATATGAAAGAAAAAAATTAAATCTTTTTAATAGTATAGTAAGAACATATGATATTTTGGTTGTTTAAAAATATTTTTATGCGTAAATATTATTCTTTTTAAACTTTTAAAATTATTGGGTAGTTTTTTTTTTAAATTAGACCTAATCTGATCCTGTTTTTGGCCATTGTACATGGAATTTTTTAATGTCAACTTGTTGATAGGAGTAATTGTTAAGGTTTTAGATATAAAAAAATCTCTATTTAATCTTAAAATCATTTATAATTAATCCATTTTAAATATGTAAAAACATTAAAGTATTATATTAAAAGATTAAGATTAGATTTTTAGATTAAAATTCAATATTCCATAATAGGCTTATGATCTTCATAAGACAACAATGATTTGAGTAGCTTTTTATGGTTTAAAAATAACAAAACCAGCACAAATTGGACAATTTTTTTGAATAGTATTAGAACTAAAGACAATAATTCATTTAAAGAATTTTAAAAGCTGTTAACAACTATACATTATAAAATATCAGCAAAATTTTAAGGATTACTATCATACTCTAGATTGAAAATTTCATATTATTTCGTAAATAATCTCGAATTGAATTAATTGAAACAAAAATTTAAATGATATAATGTTATTAACGAAGCCAAAGATGTCTTTTTCTAGTTTATTTTATGATAGCTACAACAACAACAACAAAAAATGATTTTAAACTTGACTAACAAAACTAGGGTCGTCATTAAATTCACAATTTTAAAATAAAAAATATTAGTTTGGATTAACTGTTATAATTTTAGTACATATACAACAGATATATTATTTATCAATCCACTTTATGATAAAATTTACGTAGGAATTAACAATTATCAAATTTATATGAAAGCAAATTAGTAGTGAAAGAGTGATGCATAGCCATTACTAGTTTATAGATTGACAATAAAAATTTTTAAAAAGTTCCCATCTCTGTAAATATAAAACAGACAACTATAACTTTAAAAAATGTAACTATTTATGCTCAAATAGAGCATAAAAATATAGTTTGATATGAAAATTATTTATTCTCCATAAATGTGACAAATTAAAAAGTAGCTTAAAAATTTAATTTATTTATGTATCCCCTTCTATCATAGTCATTATAGAAATACAGTGTGATGGATCAACAAGTATCTTTACAATCTCCATAACAACAGAAAAGAATCAGCTTTGTCGAATAGCTTACAATATATGTATATATCAAGGAAATTATTTTTTTCAATTATCCTAACTCTGTAAAATATAACCATAGTTTTCAGTCTTATAAGTAACACACCAAAGTAACATACTACGATTTTAATCGGATAGGTTCGACGAACATACCTTTTAAGCGGTAATTGTATTTGAATGATACTTATTTTTTTTTTACGAATTATTTTTTAATTTATATTCTTATAGATTAATAAACTAAAAAAAATTATATTCAGCTAGCTAATAGTTATGAAAAATAATTCTTTTCTAATGATTATACCAAAATAATTAATATAGATTAAAAATAAAAGCAATAGGGTAATTTCTTAAGGTAATATAATTAAAAATAAAAATTTTAGCTTTTATATAACATCAAATATAGTAAGTTAATAATTTACACGAATAACTACAACGAAAAATAGTTCGGAAATCTTCGCCTTCAATGAAGTGGAGTTGTGTGATTGTCGGTGATTTACCATTAAAAGACAGAGAGAATTTTAAGCAGATAGTCAAAAATTATATTCAAGAGTAATATAAAGATGCTAAATACTTAACTTATTTAAAAGTAATTACTTTTAAATATTTAGGTTTCTATCAGCAAATTTGATCATATCAAATGGTAAAAATCCCGAAAATTTTTTTATTGAAATAAGCCCACTTGATGTAATGAATGTTACAGAAAGTGAAATGGAAAATGTATTGAAAATCAATTCTGTTGAGGGAATTAAAATACAACTTCAAAAATATAGTATTTCCAATTCACCCGATGCTAAAAATACAGTATTGATATTTTTTTTTAAAAAAAGAGATTTATTACATAAATTTTAGCAAACTTTAGACCAATTCATTGTAACAAGTGATGTGACTATTGATAGTATACATGAGTATGTCTCTAACACATAAAATTTCAATTTTTCTTATAATTAAAATTTTAATTTTTGACTTTAATTAGATATGAAGAGAGAAAAAAAATGATAAATGATAATAATTTGTCATTATCCAATCAGAAAGATGCCTTAAGCTTGAATTGTGATGATGATGATGAAGGTCTTATAACGTAATAATTTAAATTAAATAACTTTTATCGTCATAAACGTCTAACATAATCCTTATTATAGTATATATATTGATTTAAAGATATTAATATTAATATGTATCATATTTTTATGCGATGGTTGTGTAACTTTATAATTCATTAATTGTAATTAAATATCTTTTAAAGTATTTAGTATGTTTTAATTTATTTTAAAGATGCTGTGCTATGGTGCAGTGTGATTTGTACGCAAACCTAAAAAATTTACATTTTATTCAATGCATTATAATTTATATGAAAAAAAAATGTCTCAATTGTTGTTTATTGTTAATCTAACATAATATTAACTAGTGAATCTGATGATGAAGCTGAGCAAGAAATTGTTGCAAAAATTATAGCATCGCAAAACCAAACTTGTATTAATTTTTTTTTATAAAAAACATGTAAAGAAATTAATAATATTTTCAAAAGTCAGTAAAATTACCAATACCAACAATACTTCCTTGGTGTCGTCTCCTCAAACTGAAATAATAGATGTTACTGATGAAGAATTTTTAACTGTATCTGTTTGGAATTATCCTATTGGAAATAGTTGTATGAATAGTAAAAAAATAATTTTATAATTTATGAAAGTAGATAAAGTTGATAAAGATTCTATTTTTGAAGATTTTGGCCAATTTGGTACAATAACTCACTATAAATCTCTTGGAATTGGAGAGAAGCGTCGTATTATGTTGAAATATCAAGAGTATCAATTCTTTAGATATAATTATATTTTATGATATTTAACAATAAAATACCACATCTTTAGTTATAAACAAGCTAAAAAAGCCTTAACAATAAATAATTCACAACTTAGGGGTAATATAATTAATGTTTATCCTGAGCCAAGTGATTTTATTGTGTATTTCTGTATCTAAATTAATTTACATAAAATTAAGAGTTTTATTGGTTTTCAAAAAATTCCGTGGAAAATCAAAAATGTTACTCTCGTACTACAAATACATACAAATATGACTCATATGAACAAAGAGCTCATAGTATATTAACTAGTAGCTCCTATCAATCTTCAAGACGATTTGGTTCTTGGGTCACAAGAACACTTTCTGTGATGAAGGTTTCAAAGTGTAATCCTCTTGAACGTGTTCAAATTACTCTTAAAAAAAAATTCCCAAAACTAATTGTAATATTTTAATTTTTTAAATAACTATAAAATAAATAAACGTATATTTTCACATAAATCTACAATGTAAACAAGAATTGTTTCATCTGTTCGATAGTTTTTTTAATAATCATACTCAATAGTACATTCCGGTTTTAATTGCTGAAAAACTGTTTACTTAACTTTAAATGTATTTATTAATCAATATGAGATTGGTAGTGGTACAATTTTTTAAATAATTTAACTTTTTTTTGATATACAATAGTTTTTTATTAGCTTGGTTTCTTCAGTAATATATTTAATTATTATTAGAATGTTTATAAAGGTGAAGATTATGAAACTTCATATGATATAAAATGCGAATTTCCAAGAGTTGAGGATGCTTTTCAAATATATAGCCATGATCGATTTATTTTATATAACGGCAAGCGACATGTGGTATCTTTCTATTGATAATTTTTTATTGGCATTGACATGTAACCTCTTAAGTTGCATTATAAATTCTTTAAATATTAAATTAATTACACATTTTTGATGTAAAAATAACCACGATTTCAACATGATGAGCGAAATAACTTGAATTATTACTTGATGATGTTCATATTTTAAAAATAAGCCCTATATTGTATGATTATTCCAGTAAAAAGTGTGTTTTAAGATTAAAAAATATAAAATTTAAATCATTTGGTGGTTTTTTCAATGCTAAATATATTAAAAATTAATCATATTAGATTTAATAATCATAACATTGTTTTATAGAATAAAATAAATATGATTATTTTTGCTATGTAGTATTAGTGTTATGTGATGTGGATAGATATTATATTTTATTATTACTACTTGATAATATTAATATACCTTTTTTTAGGTTGATTTCACTGATTCATTATTGTCTCGTTATTTATGGGTTGGAAATCTAGATGTTTCATCAGAAAATGACTTTAAGAATCACTTCAAAGAGTTGGAAAATGTTGAAAAAATTTTGTTTAATTATGAAATTTCTCAGTGCATTATTTCGTGTGAGGATATTTCTAATGCTGAAATGTTACTGTCTAAATTAAGAGGAGCTGTATTCAAATCTAAAAAACTTTGTGTATGTATTTTACTTGTAGAAATAATTAGGACTAAGTTTATAGTCAGTTTATTTGTTATCAGCAATTTTAATATATCTTTAGTAATTTTTATTTTCATAAATTTTGAAAAAGTGCCATTTGCTAAAGTAAATTTTATCATGACTAATCTTATAACAAAATATTAACTGTATTTCAAGGAATCATTAACTATTTTTATAGGATAACGTCTAAATTTAAGAATTATGTAATAATATTTATATTTATTGCTAGTTTTTCTTTTTCAATCTTTATATTATGATATAAATAACAAATGTACCCTTATTTATTAAATTATTAATTGAAGAAAATTAGAAACATTTTTATTTAAATACTACATGTATAGTGTTAATTTTTTGTCTCATATTTTTTTGATAATTAGTAGATTCTAATAGTAATAAGATTAGTGTGTGTCATTAAAATTTTCTTCAACCTAACACGAGACCCATCGATACATTTTTGGGTTGATTTATCTTTTACCTGATTATGAATAGCTTTTAATCTTATTGTGACTTTTTATAACTAATCATAATTCATTAATTTTACTTTTAAAAATATTTATATGTTAAATTATGTAATGCACTCACAATGTATTAATAGTATTAAATACCATCATTAAATAAAAATGCAATATAATTGACTATTTTTTATAATTAAACCATTTTATAAATTTTAATTATATTATTATTTCACTCTAAACAAAATAAATTTATTATTTTATGATTTTAATTTTATTCTCATAGGTAGATTATATGAACCAAGCTTCAATTAAAATATTCATTTTAAAAACCGTTAGAAGCAGAAAAATCAAGGAGACATTGCAATATTGGTTTTTAATTTTTTACTTGTATTATCTTGAATAATATGATTAATATCAAGGGATATTGATACTAAAAGTGACAATGGTGAGACAGAAGACCATGAAAATGGTAGTGTATCTTTACCAACTGTCCTAAAAGATCCCAAAAGCCATATTAGCTCCACTTATGTATATTTAATATTAAAAACAATAACATTTAATGATGATAAACATCATTCAGCTGTTAGATGACGAGTTGCGATCTCACCCGAGTGACTTGAGTGAAAAAAGTGAATTGTCTTTTGAACATCATAAGGTGCACGTATCAAATTATATGAAATCATTTCCTAGCAACAATGAAGTGAACTTCATAAACCGGCGTAAGCGAAGTTATAGTTCTCGTTCATTTTCTTCAAGTTCTAGTGAAGGAAAAAAATATATTCACATAAAAAGATACAATGATTCATCAAAGTGATTAGTTTTTTATTATTCAGTGCTTTTTTTAATACGTTATTTTATTATAGTCGTTATAGTAGAAACTCATCTTCATCCAGCTTAGATTATGAACGAAATAAATATGGTAGGATTTTAAACATACAGTGTTGTAAAATTAGGTACATATTAGGTAATCGATATAGCAGGACTCGTGATAATAATAAAAAATATCTTCAAGTCAGTAGACGAAGTACATCGAAGGTAGGCATGTTTATTAATTTCTTAACTTTTACATGATCTATTACATATAGAAACCCGCCAATAATACGTTATTTATAAAAAAAAGCTTATATAACAATAAAAACAACAATACTAGCTCTTCGGATGATCATAGTTACTCATGTGATCAACGACCATCTACTAAATCAGTTTCAAGGTCTTCATCAACCTCTAAGGAAATCGTTCACAAAACCGAACCTAAAATGCCTAGTAATTACAAATAAATAAAAATAATGCATACATCTGTCATTAATTGAACAAACACTATTTTTAGATAAAATTAAATCGAGAATTTCCTGTCATTTCGATGATAAAGTTTGTATCAAAAACCTTGAAAATACACCAATACGCAATGAAAATTCACAATTTATTGAAAATGTTTCTAATATATTTGCTAATGTATCTACAGACAATAAAAATATTCTCCAATACACCAAATCAAATATTCATAACGGCGATAATTCCGATACGCGTGCGTGCGATCAACAATGTACATCTATAGAGCGTAAAATTGATGTTGATAAAGTAGTTTTATGTTATGGTTAGCTGATTTAATAAATTTACTAAGATTATACATGACGTTATCAAGCCAAAAAATACTGTTGAAGTTAGCGACTTTAAAGCTACGGAACTTTTAAATACCTATTTTGTGTTATTGAATGCACATGTGACTCTTAAACAAGATACGGTGCCAATTCAAATGCACTATATATACGGTATTGATATGGAAATATATGTATGACTAATGGATATATGTATATATCTAGGCAATTCACTATTTGTTTCAAAAATTAACTCTCATTTCAATGATCACACTACTTCTGTCATGCCCACTATAAATATTAGAAATCGCATTTCCTTAGACACGTTGGTATTGGATAAATTTGAAGCTGCTATAAATGTATTTTGATAATTACGGTTTTTCTTCACTTGAAATGTAAGTTTGTTGATCTCCTACTATTTAGAATGGCAATAATTGTTGTATTGCACTCGTACTGCCTATAGCATGTTCTAATAAAATTGATATCTATGCTAATGGTATTCTACTAAAAAATACAATTATATCGTATCTAATTGAAAGGAACGTTGCGGGTATTGCTGATGTAGAACATTCTGATATATTTACATGCAATGATGATGCTAAGAAATTATTTAATGTAAAATAATCATTATCATCATACATTATATAAAAGTTGTTAATGTTTTTTAAGGAAAATAATTTCTATCTACTTCCACCATCCAATTTCTCAAATTCTATTATTAGTCGATTCGCTCCTTCTCTTAGTCCATTTATTGAGCATCCGTACTTATTGGCCTTTATTGGAGATAATATTTTGTAGATACAAAACAAAGATTTTTTTACTCTGAGTAAATTATGTTTATATAATAAAAAGTATTACATTCTTTTATGCCGCATGATATATAAAGTGAACCATTCTTTTACGTCTATCATTAGATTTTATGTAATAAAAACATCTTTAATGGCGAAAAAAATTTATCATTTAAGGATAAAAATTTTGTTGATATTTGTTTCTTAAATGATAACGCACTATCATTACAATTCAATCCATTAGTTTAAAGCTATATCTATTTATGTTATATGTCAAAGATATTAAAACATGGAAATTCATGTTTTAAAAATTATTTAAATAAACAATAGTTTAATTTTCTTTATAACGTATATTTTTTAAAGGGTTTATAAAAATAAATAATAAATGGTTTTAATACTATTAAGTTAATGTTGAATAAAAAATGTAATACTCTAATATACCATTGAATGGTGTTGTATAGTAGTTTTGATGAGTTGTTTTATCATTCGCTAAGACATTGGGAAGCTTAAGAAGCATTGGTTTAATTACTTTAATGAAGTCGATTAGATATGTTAATTCACCTCTCTACGTTTACAATGTAGTCAAAAAGTGTTTAAAAATTCACCCAGCATTTCATTAAAGCTATAATTTATGACTACATTAACTTTATGCTTCTTATCCAATTAAATAATAAATTATCTATAGATTTTCTCCACTATAATACAAGCAGAATATATGTGATGGAAATAGTTTATGTATTTTACTTAAAAATGTTAATACAAGAAAAACTAGGAGTCATTTAAAAAGAACAATGACCATACAGAGATATGTCCTCTATATCAGTGAAATTAAACATTACTTTTTTTAAGATTGTTGATCACAATAATAAAACCAATACCATAAGTGCTCATCTTTCCTAAATGATAAAATATTTTATAAAAAAATCCTTTTTTCATCTATTTTTTTTTTATTTTTAGTATAGAAATGTGTTTATAAAATGTTCTATTTACGTGATATTTAGATGGATATAGAAAGATCCAATAGAAAACATAACCCCCTTAAATTAGGTAAGCAACCTCCGGCCGATTCAAACAATAATTAACCGAAGTTTTTCTTTTGATGACTCAAAAGCTCCATAGCTTTGTTTCTATTTTAATTTTTACATATTTTTTAAAATTTTAGTTTTTAAAAGTTTGAAAAATATTTTTTATAGTTTAAATTGCTAAATAAAAATTTCTTTATTATTAATATAATAATCCCTGTATGCGTAGATTTATTTGACGCAAATCGATTCTAAGAAAATGGCCGATCAAGCTAGAAACTTACTTTGAATTAAAAAAAAAATGGTTTATATTGAAAATGATAATAATGATGATGAATATATTGATATTATATTTTTTTGTATAGAAAATGTTAATTTAAATAATTGTAAGAAATCTAGTGATCAACTTGTGTAATGGCTTCATAATAAATCTCTTCTTTTCTGTAGAAAAAAACAATTGTAGTAACTGATAATATGTGTAGGATGAGAGATATCCATAAAAAAAATAGTCCTGAGCCTAATTTGTTACTTGCTTGCATACCTACATCAAATGAAACATAGATTGTGAGTGTTATGGTAAAGATGAGATTCATAATACCTATATAAAAATTAAATACAATAAAGCTTATTTCAACAAATTACATACAAGATAATGCATTGAAGCCAACTGTAAAATTTAGAAACCCAATAGGTAAACATTTTACAAGTGGAAATATAAGAGTTAAGAGTGCTATTGTAATGATCACATAAAGCATGAGCACTCTTAAAATGCATACAGATATTGATAATTTGTTCCCTTTAATAAAAAAACAAAATCAATATTATATATTATGAATAATTTTACAATTTACATTGATAAAAATAAAACTTGCTACAGTATGATAGCATTTTATTGAATCCTTCTATTTATAATTGGATTTAAAAAAATTTAGGTATATACAAGTATATTTATATACCATATGGTTTCATAATTTTAAATTGTGGATATCCTATAAAAAATAATAAAAACAATTGTATATTTGTAGTTTTAGATATTCTATTATATTAAAAATGTGTATATATTGATAGAATCACATTTTAGCAGTATTTTTGATACATTAGAATAGTATTTTTTTATATATTCATTAAAAATTAGTAAATTTAAAATAATAAATAGGGTGCGCATGTCATAAAATTTTAGATATACCTTCTGGAAGTGCTTTTCTAACTAAAAAAAGTCAAAATAGCAAATTAGTAGATTATTATGTCGTTTACATTGATTATAGAATATTTCAATTTTATTCTTTAATATATAAGGATCTTCATAGTGGATCTATGTGTTAAAACCCACATATATAATAATTAATAATATATACCTGTTCTAATAGCAATAAAAAAGGAAGCTAAACTAATATTAAAAATATGTTTATATTTTAATATAAAATACATTCATTTAGATATATTATTTCATTTGTACATATAATTGTATACCTGTTATGAATACATGTAGCAAAAAGTCCAAAATGGTATGTTTCATTAAATATAATACGATTGAGTAAATTGTTTGAAAATCCACCAACATTTAAAGCTATCAAACTAATTATATTTAATATAATAAAAATTAATAATAGAAAATATCCTTTTCCACTAACCTATATCCAAATCATTATATTTTACCATAATTTCTAATAATTACATGTGTTTTATATTTTAATTTCATCATTTAACAGATTTCTATTACTTATAAAAGTATTTATAATATTCTTATCATTATCACAATAGAATTAATAAAAGTGATTATAATTGTAGATATGTATAAAAAATAATGGGAATATTGGCTGATTTAACTTTAATTAATATAATAAAATTCTACAAAATAATACCATTCTTTATTTAATTCTATTTTATTTTAAATTAAAAACAATTAAGTTAGAATATTTTCAATATTCAAAAGTAATAATGCTCAACTATGATTCGCTTCAACGAGTTAATATTCTTTATAGTACCGAGTTAAATATATTTAGCCATAATAAAAGCTCTTATCATTTAAACTAGTAAAATCAAAAAAATTATAAAATAAAATTTTCAAGTTTTCTTTATATATATAATAAAGTTTGTATATCGTTAAATTTACATTTAAACTGGGTAATATTAAGATACTATTTCAATTTATAACTTAGTTAAAATAGATTTTTAATTTTATTTAGAAATTTTACCAACCAAATATATATTATAATTTGACTACTATTATATTAGATTATATTTTTTAAAATATAATGTTTATTCATCCAATAAATAGTGTACGATAATAAGAGGAATATTATTTTAAATCCTAGCTAGATAGTCATGTGACTATATATGTCATAAATTGTCTTATAATAAAAAATTACATCATCTTAAAGTTATATATAAAAATTAGGAAAACAAAATATGAAAAATATTCCAACTTAAAGTGTATATATATATACAACTCAATAATAGTCATTATATTTTATGATGTATATTTTTTAGCTAACATTTTCTACTTAATTATACAATTTTATTCAATAAAAGATGTATAAATATAAAAAGCATATATATTATTTTATTGCGCATGCGCACTATATTAAATGATGCTGTTGGTCTTTAGCTCGATAATCATGATTTAACTATATTATTTTCATTTCCATTATAGTTAAATGTAATATTTTTATCTTAAAAAAAATAATAATATATTAAATGATAGGATATTCCACATTTAACATGATAAAAACATCCTTCCGCTTATGTAACACACAAAAATTTATATAGAATTGTATAAATTTATATGTTTTAAATTTATTAAACGTAAAATTACCATAATATTTACATGTTTAATTTCCCATCTTATATTTACTATCAAATTTCTCAATAGTTTCATTTATAGTCATTTTCATGATATATATCATGTTAAATTTATATTTCTTACATCTTTATTTTAAAATATGATACACTTTATCAATTTATATGGTTTGAATGAAACATTGCGCATTAGTGTACCCATTTATTGCTATCATCAAAGCATCACGTGACTATACAACTTTGACTAAACTATCTATTCTTTGACTAGTTAACGTTAAAATTATATTTTTATTAAGTTATCAAGTTTGTTCATTTCTATTTTTATGATAGGTTTATTTTATACAAATCATTAACTCATTATTTCCAATTATAAATGATTGAGGCTGAAATAATTGGTGTACTTATTCCACGTTAAAAACGAATATGATGAACATTTTAAAAATACATACTTTAGAAACAAATATTATTTATTTTAATGAATTAGTATTTGAATAAAAATATATTCTAACTCTAGAATATCATGTAAAAAAATGCATCTTATCATGATAAATTTTAATGAAAAATTAAATTGAATTGTTTCAAAAATATTTCTATGATTTAAATATTAAAAACAGCTTAATATCATTACCATTACATAGGCATAATATTTTTGTATAACTAATGCGCATGCTCAATAAATAATTATAACTTTAAGTGTTGCTTACAATCTTTTAATACAAAAAACATTTCCTAGTAAAATTGATTCAAAATATGCTTTTTTACATTTTTTTTTGTATACATACTATTATTGTTGCATTCATAAAGGGAGATAAAACTGAACAATTTTGTTTTTTAGTTATTTTAATTTCATGATTTTACATATACAATGATTAAATGATTTATATATTAGAGTAAATAAAACACGACTTTTACTCAAAGTTTAATATAAATTACTATTTGATGCGTGCGCATATTATACAATATTGTGGATGAAAGTGTGATTATAGACCTAGTTTTTAAAATTGTAAATTAATAGTGTTTTTTAAGCATTTTGACATTGAAATAAAATTATCTATATAACATTTTTTTTCTATTTAGTATCAAAGTTGATTGGTTTATTATCCATTTTGGTTATAGTGTATCTAAAATAGATCCTTAGTGTATTGATTATTTTTTAAATAGTAAGTTTTAGTTATAAATATCTAATTAATTTGCAAGTTCTATTTTTTCTGATTAATTTTACGTCACTATAGAATCAAAAAAAGTTAGATATTTATAGATATGTTTAAACGTTTATTTAATGCAAAAATTTGCTTGAGAAGGATCCAATTATTCTAATTATAATTCAAAAAATTGAATAGTATTTTATCTGCTTCAATTATTCATAGGAAAACAATAATTCTCTAATTAAAAATTCATTTTTAAATCAAATGATGAATTTAAAACATAAGAAAGTAAGAATTTATAGACATAAAAGTGTTTTAATTCTAGTTTTTGGGTAAAATATTTGAGTTAGTGAAAAAATTTGTAACAAAAGACATCTAAAAGAAATATCTTTTAAAATCCATTTGTTAAAGCTTAAAAAACTAAACAATTTAACAAACAATTATTTCCATTAATATTAACTAAAACCATCTAAATTTGAAAAAAAGTAAAATATTAAGGCATTATTTGATATATAATTCTTAGAAGAAACTTGTAAGTATAGTAACTTATGGGTCTTCCTTTCTCGGAGCTGCAGACTTAAATTTTACATCAAAATATTGAATAATTTATCTATATAAGGTAATAGCAAAGCTTATATGATTTTTTGAGGGCTAATTTTCTTAAAATAAAACATAATTACACGTTTCCAATTAAATTTAATGACTTTTAATCAATATTTTAGTTGAATGTCGATAATGCAAATAAAAGTAGGCCTTACAATATTAAATTTTTCAATGTGTTTTTTTTAAATTAACCATATTTTGTTACTTTAACTATATAATATAACTATAATTTGCTATTTTTAACATTTTATGTAAAATAACTTTAAAAATTAACACTTTTAACTATAATAGAATTAATTCTTTATATATTTAAGTGATATGGATAATAAATTTTATAACATGTATTATTTTCTAAGAATAAACCCTGATATAAATCATTTTAATGTTAATTAATTTTTTTTAAGTGAATTATTTAAAAAAATTGAGACAATATTAGATTCAAACTAAATTTTTAATCTTTTTTAATGTTACTGATTTTATTCAATAATTCAGCGATTTTTTTAAATAGTTATAAATTTTTTCAGTATTATTATACAAATCTAACAAATAAATTGTAAGAATGATTTTTTATTTTATAAATGAGGTCAGATTTAACAAAAAATTTCATTCAATATAATTTAAAAGCTCTTTTAATATCAAATAAATGATATAAAAGTAATAATTTATTGATAAATTATACAAGAAAAATTTTTTATATAATTATTTCTGTGTTTTAGAGAATTTCCAGTTAAAAAAACTTAAAGCTTACAATACACTGTCGGTATAATTAGTTTTTGGTATTTCAAAGTGAATTCATTCTAAGATTAAGATTATTGTAAAATAATTTATTTTTTTAATTATAATTCTAGATAATATTTTTTATAATTTTAAATGCATATTTTATTAAATAAAGCCTAAATTGGTTGAAATAATTAATTTTTATAACAAAATAATCACATTAGTCAACTAAAATGTAAAAAAAATATTAATTTACGAAAATATTCAGTGTAATAAAAATTTATAAAACTAAAAATTTTTACATACTAATAAAATAGTTATTGATATATAAATTTATATGATCTAATATGGATTAAAAAGCCATACTTTATTCTTACGATATTATTTATTTATTATCTAATGAATAAACTTAGATTAAATTTAATAGTAAATATGAAATTAATATTTTTTTTTGAAGTTTTTAACATTAATGGTAATTTTAAAATTAAAATGAATGATTGAACTTATAGTGAATATGTTTAAATTAATATAAAACTACGCATATCGTAAAAATCGATTACAAAAATTAAAAATATTAATAATAATTTACTTTAAGTTTTTATTTAAAAAAAATAGGTAAAGAAAATGATTAATTTAACTATCAATATGGTATATATAAAAAATCTAACTGAGATATTTTTTAGGTGTTTTAGTAATGATATTATGCTAGTTTATGACGTGAGAAAATAGCCATCTTTGATGTCTATTTTTATACACTTCTATAGTAACATTCTGGATAATCATGAGATGAAATAATCCATCTTTACCTTAACAAAAAGGGACCATATTGTTTTAGTAAGAAATTTTTTTATAACATATTTTTTTCGAGTCTTTTCTTGGTTAATTAAAGATTATGGGTGAAAAGTGTGGTGCTTTTTGTTTTCAGACTACATAGTTTTTAATATAGGGTCTTAATATTTATTAAACTATTTTGTTTCTTTATATTCTAGATTTTATGTTAAAATCTATGATAAAAATATAGATTTATCATTTTATTGTGATACACCTATATTTATAATATAATTTAGAGGGTAGAGATGAATTAAGGGTCACATTAGAAAAAATACCACAAAGGATTAACTTTCACATGAAAATAAAACTCTATTTACATATATGATACATAATTTTTGATTTTTTTAAATAATAGTAGTGAGTTAAGATTATGCACAACTACATTGGGGATAGGGAGAAAAGTTTTATCGCACCTTGTAGTTACATAGCTAGCCAACATCTAAGAATCGAATAATTAATGATTATATTATCATATATAGAAAAAAAGTTTTTAATTAAGATAAACACATTAATTATTAATCTAATTTAGTCATGAGGTTAACTCTGAAATATTATGCAAGAAATTTAAGTTTTATTTATGTAGGGTTGAATTATCTTTTAGTATCAATCATGTATTTATTTATGTACATATAATATTTATGATTGTGGAATAAATCATTAAACAAATATTACAATCTGAAACAATCCATAAAATTCTCACCTCTAGTTGATGCACACAGTAAGACTAGCTAGATCAAGAGTTCAGAACTTTTCCATGTAATAAACATGTTTAATTATCAATAAAAGATCAACAAATAATATATTTAAAAGAAAATGTGATGGTATTATAAAAAAATTTAAAAAAGCGAAAAAAATAAAGAACAGGACAGTAAAATATAATAATAACTAGGAACATAGTAATTCAAAAGGATAATAACACTTGAATTTAGTATAATAACTTACATAAAAAATGAAGCAAAAAAATTTCGGATATATCTAACACGAGAATAGTTTGCTTGATTAGCATTTCTTAGTGATAACTGATTTCTATTTACAATTTTGATTGATGTGATATAATTTATAGCATAAATGTAATGAGCTAATCTCAATGTTCCTCTTATAACTTTGATGCATAAATAGCTCTAAAGTAATTATATATTAACTTTTAAAATATATAAATACATTCCATTGTAAGTGATAAATTACTAGAAATGTTCGATACATATTATGTGATATTCCTGGTAGAAATAAATGACCAAAACCATTTGAAACAAAAGGCATGAATAACCCAGTAAAAATACATCCAATAATATTTTTTTTATGGCGAGGATACACGTTTAAATCTGTAAGGTTTATTTCAGAATTTGTTAGGGTTGTACTGGTTACATTATCGCTAGTATTCGTAGTAGATCCAATGGTTGCTGTGGTAGAAATAGTGTCTGTTACTATGATATTGGATTGGGTGGCCATTTGAGAAATATCTGTGTTACCATAGCTACCAACTAGAATACTATCCCTCATTATTTCATTTATCATTCGAAAATTTGGATCGCTATTTAATTTTGTTTCCAACACATATTTGATCTAAAGTTTATAAAATTTAATTTAAAAAAACGTTACATTATAAAAACATGTAGGAATATGGCTTTATAAAGGATCTAAGCATAAATTGTACTTATTTAGAACATATTGATTAATAGTAAAGAATATAGATGAAAAATAACAAAATATTACAAATAAAAAGTCATTCACGATAAAATTTCTTTATATATTATTAAAAAAATAATATATAACTATTATTGTATACTAATTCATAAAATATATCATGATAATGTTTAAAGTTAAAAAATTATACATATTCAATATTAGATCACTTAAATATTTAATATATATAATGATAGTAGCGTATTGATATATGTATGATGGTTTTTAAGATGATAAACAACTTTATCTATCTAATAAAACTTGTTTGATATCATAAAAATTACAAAAAATAAATATACATATTTATTAATGTTATAAATTAGTTTTAAAAAATGTATAAACACAATCAATACACATATGAATACAGTAAATAATTATCATTTCTATATGAATTGATATTTAATCAAATTTATAAATAAAACAATAAAAAAAATATACAATTTTTCCAGCAATGGCATATTCCCAATTAAATGATTCATAATATATAAGCATAAAAGGAAATGATATCATTTCAAAGCTTTTTAAAATATCAAAACTATCATTAACTATAGGTTTATATTCATTTTCTGCACCAATAAACTTGAGGAAAAAATTAGTATAACAGTAGGCTGCTGTTCCAAAAGATACTACTATCAATGCATCAATGAACCATGGTGAAATGAAATTCAATGTACTGTTACAATAATTTTGAAATTTATATAGAAAAGAAGGTCGATCAGTTGAAATTAAATAAAACAACCCACACCAGTTACATCTAGGTTCCCACATACTATTGGTATATTTATTGCTGACAATAAATGCAAGAAGACATTTTTGATGACAATATTTTCTCAATCCTTCACATTTACATGGAGCAACCCAATGTGTTAAGAATTCAGCATCACTAATAGAATGTATTTGTTCACGACATATCCAACAAAATAGCGGTTCATTACTATCCCTTAATTTAGTTAATATAATATTATAATGTTAATAAATTTTTTTTTATATAAATGTTGTTAGATAACAATAAAAAAAAATAATGTTTACTTTTGTTCAATAGATAATAATGTGATATTTGGTAAACTATCGTCTTCATTATTACTAGCATTATTTTGTGATGCTACTGAAAATGATGTTGAATTCATATTGTTCAATGTTAAATGATTGTGAAACATCTTCTACATAAAAAAAATTGTAATGTACATATATTTTTAATCAAAACAATTATATCATAAAAATATAGTAATAATAATTTTAAAACCTTTATAAGATGATTGTTAATTAATAGTGTGTATTACTTCAAATTTTGCACTATAAATACATCCAACGTAATAATAATCTAGTTACTCTCGGGTTATATAGGATTATGTGCGTGCGCACATATCTATATAATTGTATGGATGATATAAGCTAGTTACCAATGAACAAAATATCTATATATGAAAATGAATTTTTTATTGTTATTAAAAAAAATAATATACACATAGGAGTATCGAAATTTGATGCATCAATACACTATTTAAAAGGTAAACAACACTATTTAAAAATGTATGATGGTATTTTACTTATAAAATTCAATGATTATAGATAGTATTGAATTAAAAATTGAATTGAAACAATTATTACATTTAATAGATTAATATTCTTTTAGAAAATTCTAAGGAAACTGAGAATCAATGCAATTATGAAGTAAAATGTGACATTATAATTGGAAAAATATCATTTGAAAAATGTAAATTATAATAATTTATATATAAAAATCAAAATATATATATATAATTTTATTAGCTTTACCACCTCGTCTTGCTTTTGTCACTAATAGTACATGTGTTGGTAATTATTTGAATGAGGGTATGGTCTATCGTATTGAATCTATTGACACAGTAAGAATAAAAATTGGTGATTGTCTAAAACCTCAATCCAACAGTCAAAATTCTTTGTTATTATCAGAAAAAGCTATGGTATTCATATTTAACATGAATATAGTAGTATATAATTGGCGTATAAAATATAGAACATTTAATAACGTAAAATTGATATAATAATTTCTTTTACGTTACGAAAATTAATGTATTTATTAAAGTATGTTTTAAAAAGTAGAAATGATTTGAATATTATGTCGTATAGCATATAATGATAGATAATTAAAGCTGGAATTTTAAATTTTGTCAAGATTTGCAGCTAAAGAATCACTAAATGTATTTTTGTAATGCATTATTTGCTTTACAAAATATTTTATAGACAAGTTTTGTCAATTTTATGTAAAAAAAGAAATAAAAGATTGTAAAAATAGTGACTGCATTAAATTCTATTAAAATAATAAATGAATAAAGGTTATATGAATTAATTTTTCTTACAATGTTAACTAGAAATAAATTAAATTATGTAAATTACATTGTTATTTTATTAAATGATATATTAATTTAATTTTTTCAATCTTTTATCATGCTAATATTAAAATACTACGTTGAATATATTAAATAAAAATATTGTCAACAATTCTTAGTGATTTTTAAAAAAAAATCTAATTTTATATAATTTAACTAACATTTTACTTAATAATACATTATTAACTATATTATGAAATATCACTGGATTTCTTTCTTGAAACTTTAGATTTTAATAGTATTAATAAAAATGAATATTTAGTATTAAAAAACATTTAAATTATCTGTAAACTATAGTATATTATTAGTTATTCTTATAAATTAAATAGAAAAAACTTTAATGAATGATTATTTTAGAATTATGGAATCTTGATGGATACAATTGTTGATGGTGACAGTGATATAGAGAAAATAGAGAAAAAAATGCTATCTGTAGGCTTAAAGATAACATGATAACTATTTTACATATATTTAAGGAGTTTTTTTGGATGTTTAATCGCTCAAATACATTTTATTACAGCGAAAAATGTGATATTGGTAACACTATTCAAAGAAAACACAAAGAAAATGCAAATATAAATACACCTTTATTTAAAAAGGTATTCAAAAATTAGATGTAGTTCATTTATACTTTTTAGTTTGATAGACGATTTTTTTGGAATTTATATATGCTTAATGACTTTATTGAGTCATATGTATAATAATTTTTCCTTACTATTTGTTTCTCTCTATTTTTATATATAAAGAGATTATTCCAAACTGTTGAAATATTTATTGTTCCAGTGTTTCGAGGCTTTTTTCAATCTTTATCATACTGTCCATCTTCTAAAACTCAAAAATTACAGCCCATTCAAGATAATACTCCATCTCAAACCAACAACAATAATAACTTATGTATCATGCTTATATCAAAGCAATCCTTTCTACGATCAGGTTTTTATTATTTTACATTTAACATTGTTTAATTAACATAGAATTGTATTATTTTTGTTATTGGTATTAAGGTACAAGATTCAAATGCCGTGGTATCGATACTAAAGGTCACGTGGCTAATTTTGTAGAAACTGAACAAATTGTTATATTTGAAAATTCAATACAATCTTTTGTTATTATTCGAGGATCAATACCATTATTTTGGCAACAACCTACAACATGGAAATATAAACCACCATTTGTTCTATATAATAGTATGATTTCATTACTAGCTAGAGTTTTAGTTGAGTAGTGGTTTTATATGACATATTAGTGTGTGTTTTTTTTTCAATTTAAACGTTTATGATATAGAAAAACAAGAAAATCGTGAAGCTTTTGATTTACATATAAATTTTCTTACTAAAACATACAATAAACTTTGTATTGTGAATTTAGTGCAAAACAAAGGACGTGAAAAGGTAAATTGGCAACTAATTTGACTTTATTATTTAAATCTTCATTTATTAATAATAAAAAGAAACATTAAGAATGAATTTAATATTTTTTAACACGAATAAGCATATTTTTTTTTATAAATATTAACATTATTATAGTTAAAAATTATATAATGCTATTATTTTTTTATTGCTTAAATATAGTCATAATTTAATAAATTCATCTCAAGGTTCTAGTTTTCTTTAATTTGATATAAAAACTATTTATTTACTTATATTATAATAAAATAGATGGTTTTGTTATTTATTTTTAAAATTTAGGTACTAAGAGATAACTATTTTACATATTTACTTGATTCCAATCATGAAAATATTGATATTTATGACTTTGATTTTCATGAACATTGGTAATTGTTTTTAAAAAACGTAAATATTACATTTAAATTGTTGTTAATGTAGCAAAAAAAATCGTTTTGATCGTGTCAATAAACTAGTAGACTGTTTAACTAATAAAATTGAAGAATTCAAATATTTTTGGTAGTTTATATTACACTTAATAAGGAAAAAATGACATAATTTTAGGATATCAAGTGATAATTTTATGCTACAAAATCAAGAGGGCGTCTTTAGAGTTAATTGTGTTGATTGCTTAGATCGAACAAATGTTGTACAGGCTGCCATTTGTAAAACAGTTTTAATTAATCAACTCAAAAAACTTGGTATAATTATTGAAGCATCTGATCTTGGAGATGAATTTACTTTTATGATTAATAATATTTGGGCATCCAATGGAGACAGTATAAGTCGTTCTTATGCTGGTACTGATGCGTTGAAAGTAAATTATATTCATTTTGAATAGCTAGCTTTTTACTAAAATTCAAATTACGCTATAATTCTGAATGAAAATTATTAAAATATTTACTCCCTATCTACTACTGTTACAATAAATCATACTTATTATTTCTGATTTTATTGATAATTTTTAATCATGATTAGTCATTTATAATATATTTGTATGTAATCTCAAATATTTACCTATATAACAGTCATGTTTAGTTAAAATAGTTATAAATGTATTTAAACACAAATTCTTCAAAATAATTGTTAATAACATTGTTTTAAATGCCAAATACGAAGTGATCATGCCCAAATAAGTTTCTTGTCTATAAATACCTTAACCTTATTATTAGCTAACTATAGAGTATAACAAGTTTATTTAAACAGTTAACATCAAAATAATTCTTAAAATTTTTTTGACTTATTGATTTATGTTTACTTAAAATAGCTGAAACTGTTATGAAACAATTTGTATAGTAACATTTTAAAATATTTTTTTTTCAAGAGCGATTATACACGAACTGGAGAACGAAATATTGGTGGAGTCATGCTTGATGGTTACAAATCTTTAAATAGGTATATTTTTTTACATTTTCTATTGAAAGTATATTTAAATTTTTTTTAGATATTATTCAAACTTATTTCATGATGCTGCTAGACAAGTTGTTCATGGTAGTATTATCTTTTTAAAAACGAATTTATACGAATTTTATTGACTTTTAAATTAGATATTATGCATGGAAAAGTTAATTCAGCATCAAGTTGTCTATCTCAATGGAAAATATCATTAGAATCTACACTTCAAGAAGAAAAACATGCTTCTCAAGCTATATCATTTGATATTGGGACGTTTTTTGAAGATAATCATAACCTTAGTAACAAAGATAAAAATCCTACGATTGTTATGGAAAACTTTGTTAAAAATTTTTGTCTTAAGAATCCAAATGATTTTGTTAAATTATGGACTATTAAACCATTTATACAATCATATTCTTCCAGTCGCTATCCGTAAATTACATTTATTCATTTTTTTTAACTGATTTTCATTCTATATTTTCAAATATTAGATTGATTGATGAGATAAATTTGTTTGTTTTATGTCATTCATATATTAAGATTGCAACGTAATTCTTTCTTAACATCTTTATTTATTTTTCTTGTATTCTATTTACTAATTTATATAAAATATTAGTTTCCATAGCAATGGTGAACTTCAACGGCATTGTGATATACCTATATCTAATATTGATAAATTAAAGTTGAACAATGAAGGTATATATGTTAAATAAATTATGTAGTTGTTATTTTTTAATAGTTTTATATAAATATCTGCTTAAAACTCATTCTATTTTAAGGATGTAACATTGACATTTTAAAAGTAATAGTTTTTTATTAAGTATTTTTACGAATATATTAGGTGCTTTTATACCCTTTTTAAAATTTTATATAATTAACTAATATCACTTATTATATTTTTAATATTTTAAGAAAAAAGTATCGTTATATTAAGGTTAATATATTGCTTTAAAATTTAAACGAAAAATTACTATAATATAATGAAAAAATTATATAATCAATAATTTACTAAATTCAATTTTTTTTATATTATCAAATATTATTATTGTGTATATTTTATTTTTTTAACTTTATGTTGAAATTGACGTCTAATACATTCTATATTATAGATAAAATATTGAATTTTATTTATTTTTCTTCTATGATTTGTTGGTAAATTATTCGTTAATTAACATGTTTAAAAAACCTTTATTTTATCTATTACATACTCTTTAGACTATTTTACTTAGTTTAAAATAATTCAAAAACTCTATTATATTTTATTCACAATAATAAATTATTATACATAAAATACCGTTTTTTGATTATCGCTTTTTAAAATGGCGCATGCGCACAACAGGTATTAATCATGTAATATATATTTAAAATATTTATATGTAACATAATCAAAAATGATATGCATTATTCTATTATAAAATATGGTTAGAATGGTTAATTTAATATACTTAAAAACATTATTTTAGTATGAATATTGTTAAAAAAACTTTATATATTTATTGTAATATTGTTAATGGTTATAAAAGTATTAATTTATTTTTATAGGCTTAGAAAAAAATGATAATAAAGTTAATATAATATTCACTGATAGAAATGAAAAAAAAATGAGCGTTGTATTTTATCTTGTTGATAATGAAATGGATAATTGTAATAATACGTACATACTATTTGAATATTTTATATTGTATATAATATAGCCAATAAGATGTTAGAATCATTTAGTAAAATATTTACTTCTTATGTAAATGAGGCTGGAAATTCAACTTTTTGCTTGGACTATTCTCGTGAATGTGATATGTAATTTGATTAATAGTAGGTATCATAAATGCTAATGGTTAACAATAAAATGTAGTAATGCACTAGAAAATTTTTTTGGATCTTTACATACATCAAATCAATTAGTAAGTTTAATTTAAATAAAAAATATCCATCTTGGTAATCACGCTCTCAATATAATAGGTTTATGTATCATCCACAACAAGTTTTTTAATGTTATAACATTTAAAAATAATAAAATACTTTTTAAAATTTATAATTAATGAAAATTCAATGTCAATTATTATAGAATATTGATGTGGATTTTTTTGGATCATTTTACTCTAAAATTCCTGATAATGGCTATTTTGAATTTCTTTCTAATAACCCCCAATCTTTGGTAAATTTTTTTTTAAAATTTTGTTATGAAAAATTTTAATTTTTTTCCGATACATAGCTCAGTGAAAGTCACACATATGGGTCCACACCTATATTATTTGATGATAAACTTAGCCCACTAACTGCTGACAATCATAAAAAAATTATCAATAAAGTATACATTTAAAATATGTTTTATAAATGATGATTAAATTGAATATTATTAAACTTATTCATTTTTAGAAAGATAATGATGCTATAATTTTTGATTTATGTGATGGTACACTCTAATTATCATAAAAAAGAGCTTAATTTTTTTTAGAAAACAATTCTTTCGAAGATAATCTAAACCCTTTACCTAGTAGTTGACAATATTTTTTTTCTATATTGTCTCATTTTTTTCACGTGACCATTAAAGATATGGAGTTTTCAAAATCATCTCCAAATCTTGAAAAACAAAGATCATACTATTTTAATACTAAACAAAAGTCCGAAGAATTTAGTAGTTCTTGTATTAACATAAATAAGGCTGTTAATGTAAATGTTTAACCATTGATTTATTTAAATTGAAAGCATATTTTTACGTTTTAGCAGCATGATTTTAAAGATGAATTTACATTATTTTGTGAAAATAACGATCCTGATTATATAGAGTCATTATGTGGCAAAAGTGGTCAAAACTCAAGTCCAAAACTCTCTAAAAGTTCCAGTATGAGTATATTGAAAAGTAAACTTGGAAATGTACGCGATAAAACAAAGACACAACTCAGTTCAGTTGGTATTAAAACTAAATTACAATTAGTTCAAATAGGAAATTGGTTAAAAGGATCAAAAAATAATTCTTATTCTAGTGACAATACCGAATCTACCCATGATACACGTAGTAGAAATGTTTCTCCAGCTTTGACAAGTCGAAATGGAAAAATCAAACTATTTATAATATAAAGCATTAGCAGAAATAGTTTTTTTAATTATTATTCACTTTTATTAAAGGTATCGTAGCAAACTATGCGTTCTCAATTGCACTACTACTAGTAGTACACAATGCTTGACATTATCGTGGAAGATTCCAATATATAATCACATATTTTATAGTCAGTTTAATTCTATCATCTATAAAAATATAATAAAATAACTACAAACTAATTATGTTAACTTGTTTGAGTGGTTTTATGTCCTTTCAAATGTATAAATCTATTTTACAAATTTAATATCTTTTTTAACATTTTAAATTATGAATTTAAAATAATAAATAAGTAAGTAACAGTTGATCTCACTCTAAAATGAATTAAAAAAAGTGCAAAAAACCATCGCAACCACAATATATATTGTGCGCGCGCATCATTCAATATAAAGTTAGTAGATATAAAAGTAAAATTATTTGCTTTAGAACGAAATTACTGTGATATTTGAAGTGTCAGTAAATATTTTAGTAATAACTGTATAGAATGGTATTATTGTTTATGTCTAAATACCATTATAAATAGTAGCTAACAATCATTCTAATAATTTGTACCTTAAAAAAATCAGGTATCTCTCTCCATTGCTAAAATTCATTTTAAAATAGAGTTAAATAATAATGTCATTACATCATTAGAATGTGGAATTACTATTTCTAATTAAGAGAGAATATAAATGACTATATCTCAATAAGAAAATATGCTAATAGTCGATTGATTAAATAATATTTTTTAAAAACGGCATGAAAACAATTTCAAGTAATTGTTAAACATTTTACTGAGAAATATCACATGTATATATGGGAATATAATTAAAACTATACTAAACATCAGATTATGTTAAGAGTAAATTTAAAAATGGAAATATTCTATTTATGATAAAGTAAAAAGTTTGAAAAACTAATTTCAATATATAACAAGGTATTTATTTATTGTTATTTACAAGTGGTAGAAAAATAAACGTTACCAAACTTCTTCTTGATAAAGGCCTAATTTTTCCATTTTTTTAATAAAATCAGCAGCTAATAATTTATCCATTGGAGGGTTACTTTTTTCATGGATTACATCAATAAAAGCTTTTTTAACACACTCCGCCATTGTATTTTTCCCATTGCCACAAACAATAATTTGCGCATCCATATTTTTTATAAATTCATACACTAAACTAGCCTTTTCTTTAATAAGATGTTGAACATACACTTTATTGGGTTGGTCACGTGAAAAAGCAACAAATAATTCACATACATTATGTGATACAGCTTCTATCCATATATTATTTAACAAAAAATCGGCCATCTTTTTTCTTTAATAAAATAAAAGTACAAATTAATACACTTAAACTACCTGAAACCGAGGAATATTATGTTTGATTGTTTATACTCTGAATAATTAGTAGAATTGCTACATGCAGAGAGCAATCTATTCACATAAAAACAAAATGGAGCACATCCAGTACCAGCTCCAACAAGAATTTTTGGTTTTCTAAATTCACCAAATCTTAAAGCAAATTGCTTATTAATGAATATAAAATATATGCTACTTTAATGTTCCTGGTCTAATAGATATATCAACATGACAACCTGGCACCAAACGATCACAAAGATAACCAGAACATAATCCAATTCTTGGAATGGGCATATTTGTTTTATAGGTATTTTTGGAAACAATAATAGAAATATTTAATTTGTCAGTTACTAGATTTTCTTGGAATAACGAATGATAATTATTATCGATGGTTGCTATGCTATATGATCGGGATACAATAGGACATAGTAAATCAAAAAAATGCTCAAGTTGAATATCTTTAGCTGTATTGTAAAAATCAAGACACACTTCAACAAAAGTCTTTTTAGGACGATAGCAATAATCAAGGTAGTCATCATAATCGGTAGCAATTTCTAAAAGACGTTCTTTTTCTTTTGAGTTTTTTGAAATAAAGTATAAAATCATGAAACTGTCTTGTTTAGGTACACTTGTTAAATCAAAATAATTATATAATAAATATTCAAAAGTAAAAATGTTTCCAATTCCATTAGTATTAAAAAGTATGCTTGGTTTTTCATCATATGCATCATTAATATCAATTTTATATGTGCGGGTTAATAGTTGTTTTACAGAAGAGTGGATAAGTTTGTAAAAATCATCTAAAATCGTAAGGGAATTTTTAGGTTTTATCATGACTACATCACCAGGACATATTTGCTTATTATTTGATGGTGGAATAATTTGAAATGTTAGCCGATTTACTTGGTTAAAGTAGTTTTCTGCAGTAATGCGTTCATTTTTTAATACATAACTAGGTATAGCATCTTTATCACAAACATTTGGATTGATTTTACAAAATTTCTAGTTAACTTTTTTATTTTAATAAACAATTTATTTAAAAGGTTACCATTTGGTCATCATAACAGTATGTTAAATTAAATGTTGGAATATAGTTATCTGGAAATAGATCAAGATATGGATCTGAATGTTTAAATTCAATTGATAAATGAAGATAATCCTTAACTATATAGTTAATGCAATTTTTGATCCAAGGTATTGCTTCATAATTTGGGCCTGTAGCGTCTTGATCATCAGCCAATCCAATATCAGTAAAAGAAGTGGCACCAAGCTGTATTAACCTCTTATAAAGTATTTTAGCACAGTAATTGTACCTTTAAAAACAAAATTTTACTCTAATATTTTATCCTAGTAATATTTAATACTTTAAATAACTGGAATCACCTAGACCAAGCACAGCAAATTTAAGACCACCTAAATATTCATACATTGGAAGACTTTTTCGAAGTATATGCTTCCAAAAATTTTTCATATTTGTTGGTGGATCACCTTGACCAGTAGTAGACACAATAAAAATACACAATCTCCACTCTACAATTGAAGGTAAGTAAATATTGTCCAATGAGTTAATTTGACATTTAACTCCTAGACTTCGCAATTTTTTCCATAAAATTCTAGCATAATTTCTTGCTGTTCCTGTTTCGCTACCATAAAGCACAAAAATCTTAGAATTGTCATTATCAGCGTTGTCTGACAAATCCATGCCGTACAACTTCGTACTTTCCGTACAATACAGATCAGCGTGCTCGGTAATTGTGTGTGTTTTTGATAAAAGTATAAATATTCTTAAAAATTAGCCATTTTATGTGTTTTTTCTACTAATTCTTTATTCTACCAATAATATATTTTGTCATTATGTTTAATATAAAAACAAAAACCTACAACGTGTATGCTAATACAATTTCATTGGTAGACTTTTATAATCGTTGTGTAAATAATGGAGTTATACCGCTATTTGTATCCAACTTTAAAAATCCATATCAAAATTTTGCATTAGAGCAGCTCATTTTTACTCATAATAATGGTGTCTTTCCTGAAAATAAATCCATTTTAATCTATCGCAATCAACCATCAATAATTTTTGGAGCTTTTCAAAATCCATGGATGGAATGTAATATAAAACACGCTTACAATAATAATGTTTGGTTGTGCAGAAGAAAAAGTGGTGGTGGTACAGTTTTTCATGATATGGGAAATCTTAATATCACAGTATTATCATTAAAAAAGGATTTAAATAGAACTAAAATAATGAAATCTATATCAATATTTCTTTCTGAATATTTTAAAAAGGATATAACAACCAACAAACGTAACGACATTATATTGGATAAAAAATTTAAGATTTCAGGTTGTGCTGCTAAATTTGAAAAAGATTATGCTTACCATCATTTTACACTGTTATGCCATAGTGATTTAAGTATGTTGAATAACATTCTTCAATCAAATTTACCAAAATATTCCTCAAAAATTTTCTCAACATCAACTAAAAGCGTGCCTTCCACTGTGTGTAATCTTTATGAAAGTTATGATCTTT
This sequence comes from Kudoa iwatai, assembly GCA_001407235.2. NCBI lineage: Eukaryota > Metazoa > Cnidaria > Myxozoa > Multivalvulida > Kudoidae > Kudoa > Kudoa iwatai. The sequence continues at coordinate 40,051 of JRUX01001049.1, forward strand.
TTGAGAATGATTTACATATATTTATAATAAAATTCGCTGAATTTCTTACGTTAGAATATAGTCGACCTATAGTCATTGCTCATGTAGTACCATTTTTATCGGACGAATTAATCGCATATGTTGAGGAATTTAAAAGTTATAATTGGATTTATGGTAATACGCCATCTTTTGATTTTGATATAAATCTACCACCTAAATTGTACTCATTTTCCATTAAAAATGGATATATCAACAAATTTGACGTATTAATTAGTGATGATTCAAATCAAACTATTCCATTAAATCTACTGATAACTGCAAAACAAAAATATCCATTTACTATGAAATCATTATTACAACTGATTGATTACCAAAAACATTTTAATTTATTAGATGTTTTAAATCATATAACATTTTAGGCACAATTTATTTTATCTTCTATCCAAAAATTGACAAAAATATATCCCATCTCTCAACAAAGCTATTGTAACATGGTGCACTTGTATCGTAGGTAAACTATTTTTATTGTATATTAAATTTTTCTATCTCAATCTCCTACAATTATTATATAATAGTGTATTAGTTCAATTAATTGACAAGTTGAACATATTTTAAGAAATAATCAAGTGTTATTTTTTATTATACAAATACATTGGTGTCAATTCAATAATTTTTGATAAACAGCAATATTTTACTATATTCAATTATATATACAACTATAAAATTTGTAACTAATTAAATGTATACTTATTTTATAATTTTATTGTACAATTAAATAATTTATATAAATAGTTTTAATATACACTATTTATATATAATTTAATAAATTAATTAAATCCATTTNNAGATATATAATGGCGATTTAATATTATATACTTTAAAAATTATTCAGATATAGTTTAAATTATAATATATATTTAATTAATAGAATAATCAATTAATTTTTTATTTAACTAGAAATTATTTAATTTATCGTATATATTAATAACTTTTATTTAAATCTAGGTAATTAAAATATTTTTTTTTACATCCAAAGAAAAAATGGTATTTATATATTGAATATATAGTTACAATTTATTAAAATATATAAATAAAATAATTGGTTTTGTATGTATTACATTACCTTAGCCATTTTTGAATATTAAAATCTAATAGATTAAATTTATTATGATATCTCTCAAACATAGGTAATAACAAGGGTTTTATGATTGAATACGATTTTTGTACTATGATATTAATAAGCATTGTCCCCATATAGATTATGGTTATTATTTCAATATATATATATATATGGTTCATTTTAATAATAGCATTAGTTAAATTAGATAGTTGATATCATCAGTAATATAATTATTATATGTTAATATATAAAATATCACTATATATTTCATTATTTTTTTAAATTATCTCGTAGTTCTTTCTATGAATAAGTTTATCATAGCGATAACAGCACTCGACATATGTAATCTAAGCTACAAAATTGCATTCGAGATTAGTTAGAGCAATAAAATGAGTTTTTTAAACAAAAATACTGCTGTTTTTTGTTTAAAAAGTAAAAAATTAGAAAATTTGTCATGTTATGATTGATATAAACTATATAATTAATATTTTCACCACTAAAGTTTTAATATTATTTTAGCGCACTAGGATTGTACGTGTGTTTAGGCAATAAATATTATAATTTTAATGTGAACGTGCTTTCAAATCTTGTTCTTTTTACAAGCATAATAAAACTAATAAATATTATCTTAATTAACTAAAAAAAATTACATAAAGTGATTATAGGTTGTAGTGCTCCTAAATATGTACACTAATCCTTTCAATAATTCAAATGTATAGTTTGTTTTTTATAGGCTACTCTATCAAACTATTTGATGACTATTTGCAAAGCTCTCTTATTAAAGTTTAATATAGAGTAACTTCATGTTATTGATTAATTTTGATGTACTAATGAATAGGAATTTCTATATATAAATTAATTAATTTAAAAGTTTATAGAATTAAGTAAATTAGTATAATTTTGATGAATGTTGATAATTTCTATTACAGCTTGGCACACACTGAAATTGTGCGAGCATGTTAAAAGTCTTTGTTTATTAATTCAAATAAATTTCATTATTCCAATTTATTCTAGTATGTTCAAAAATAACTGTAACTTTATACCACACAGTACTATAAAGTTCATTCGAGAGATGATAAAGATTAAAGAAAATCCCCACAATTTTTATTTTATATTCTTTTTTTTATAAAAATGAATATATTTTTCCTTACTATCGTATTCAATAATAATGTAATTAAACTTTTAGCTACATGTATTTTTTTAAAATAAGCAAAAAACAACAATAAATAAAACATACCGAAGAGCCCAAGCCGAGATTCGAACTCGGGTTGTTGGATTCAGAGTCCAAAGTGCTAACCGTTACACCACTCGGGCAATAGGCTTAAGCTACGTTTTACATTGTAATAATTTGGATGTAAATTTGTTGCATACGTATTACATATAACGACCTTTCTAAAATTTTCCTTTATCTTTTATTTTTTGATAAATCAAACTTTATACTTTAATTCAATTTTAAATAGTTCATATTCTGATATTTAATATAAAATTCTATCGTAATTATCTATCATTTTACAACTACATTAATATCCAATGCTAAGATTATTTTATTTTTGAATAATATTAGGTCATTTTTATTATTTAATTATAAATATAACCAACTAAACTTATTTAAATTGAAAGGAAAATAATCTAATATAGCTACTATCATAAAACACATTAATGTAAGCAATAATATAAATTAATAATAATAAAATGCATTTTTAACGTATGAGTGATAATGTTTGAGTCAATTACATAAAATGTATGCACATTTTATCCTGTTTGTATCAATATCTTTGTATTATGAGATTTTTATTTGTGTATTGTTGCAGAATGACAACTTATTGCAACCTACATAGTCGTATATATGATTTTTTAATTATTATGATTGCATTTAAAAATATGAATATTACTAAAAATATATAAAATAAAGTTATATAAAACTAAATACCATAGTGTTAATTGATCTAGCCTAATGGTTATATTTTACCCAATTAAGCTCATGTATTTTAGATTTGGATATGCAAAGTATATTCAATTAATCACTTTTTTTCATATAAATACTTTTATTGAAACGTTATTAATACGAAATACCTCATTTTTTTAACTTTTTTTCTTAAAGAAACGTCAGTCATTGCATTTTAATCTAATATTTATCGATACTAAAGTAATAAATGTATCAAACATAAATATTAGTAAATTAAAACACTAAAAAAGTTTTAATTTTTAATAAAATAACATTTAAAAATGTTATATATTAAAATCAAGCTTTATTCACACGTTTTTTTAGTGAATCCAAGCAACAAAAGTATTATTTTCACAAACAAACTTATTAATAGTAGTTCTTATCACCAAAATAATTAGAAAAACATTCAATTTTTAGAATTTTTGTTATAAAAATGAGAAATTTTATTGATATTATAATTTTTTATAATAATTATCTACTACTAAAATTACTAGGAATTAAAAGTATAGATTGAGGTAGGTGATGACTAATTTACGGTTGATTTTTATAAATATTTGCTTCTAACTTATCTACTTTTCCCTTAAAAATTTATTTATGTTAATCTTAACTATTTTTGTTATAAAACTGTCTTCACTTTATGTAACAAATTAATAGTGAAAGTTATAAAAAGAGACTATTTAATTAATATAAAAAAATTAAAAATCCCAAATGAACAATTATGTAAAAAAACACTAGACTTTGTTTTAAATTATATTCATTAAAATACTTTTTAATTTACAAAAATATCAATAAAATCAATATTTTAGATATGATTTTTTTTAACTTTATACATTAAATGAAGCTAGTGAGTGAGCATGCGCTAAAATTTAATAAAAATACAATGTTTCCATGGTGATATTGATTTAATAATTATAAAAATGTAAAAAAACATAAATTATTCTTAAAGGTACACATTACTTAATTCATTCAGATATAAAATTTAACAATAAGAAGTCAACGTCTAATTACCTTAATACAATTAGAATATTTAAAATATTGAATTAATAAGAGATTGAACAAGAACTAATAATAATATATGAAAATATATTTAATAGAGATAAATTAAATACATTTTACATGTAAGTTTTTTAGGAATGATTCATTAATAAAATATGAAATAAAAAATGTAAAAATAACCATTTTATTATTTAATATCATCAATTTATAGAACATGAAAGATTAAAAAAAA
>JRUX01001050.1:0-13213 GCA_001407235.2 Kudoa iwatai
AATAATCAAAGATTCCTATTAATAAAAAAATTAAATATACTATTTATGAGTTAGCTTTTATAGCTAAAATGTTATTAATTTATTTGTATCCATGACAATCTAAACAATATAGACCATTTTTTTTGAAGTATATATAAAATAAGACATATAATAAACTATGATTGTAGTTTTCGTTTTCTATTTATACCATTATTATTATTATCAAATAAATTAGGATCATGATCTAAAATTAACTCATATTCATTAGCTTCATTAACATCAATAAATTCAGTTGATATTAATATATTATTGGTAGATGATTGATTGATAAATTTTATTTTATCTATGAGATTTTCAACTGTAATAAAATATTTAATATGATTACGAACTTTTACAATATCAACAATATATGATGATTCTTCTAGTAATGGAAATTCTATTAATGAATATAATTTACTGTATCGTTGTAATAAAGGTAGAAATTGTTTTTTTATTAGTTTTTGATAGTCAAATATTGTATTAACTATACATAAATTATCATCTGTTATATTTATTTCAATGTTATTATTTTCTACAGGTAAATGAATATCATTTATTAATCTTTTTATCAAATTATCAAGATTTAACATTTTAAAACATTCATCCAATTGGTTAATTGTATTAAAAATATCAAAATATGAATATTTTAATTGTGAACAAACTTGTTGCCATAATCGTACACTTGTTTTAGCTTTTGCATCTTCAATCACTCTATCAGAAATAACCTAAATATATAATATGATATATAAAATAAATTATAATTATTAAACTATTTAAAATAATCAAATAAATAGCATATAATTACTGTAAATCGACCATTAACTATTGTAACACTATGGTCATAGTTATCTTGATACTTTTCAATATCAATATTTAAACTTTTTTTTAAAAAATTTTTATGTTCCAATAATTGAGGATATCCTCGCCCATAATATTTACACCATCTAACAAGTTTATTATATGCTTGATCTTTCAGTTTATTATGATAGATAGTATTCTTTTTTGTTGATAATTTCTTTCCAAATTCCCAATATCCATCATTTGTTATTAATTTATAAATTTTGTATATTTCACTACAAAATAACACACGAAATTCATGACTTTTTTCAAAAACAATACTCATCATTAAAAATATAATATATTTTATTCTTGTAGAATTATTATTTAAAAACAACATTAATATATCATATAAATCTGAAATATTGTTCCTATATTTTTTTGCAACTTTACCAAATGATGTATTGATTTGTTCAATAACATCACAGTCTTCTTTCAATGATATTATTCTTTTTATTTCAATATTTAGAAATTCTTCTCTTTCTTCTGCCATATAACTTTTAATAATAACATTAATTTTTCAATACTCACCTTAATAGCAAACAATTTTGCGTACGCATATCTCAAATCAATGCGTGCGCATTTATACAAGTAATATATTATTCAATTTATAAACTGTGCTACAATTAACAGCATCTTATATCTACTGATAATGTGTAAAAAATCTAAGTAAATAAATCAATTTTATTTATATTCATGGTATAAAATTTATCAAGACAAAATAGATACAGAATTTCATATTGATCCATATACAAAATGTCAAACCAATTTTAATCACATAAATACAATATTCAACTCTATGATAAAATAATAATAATATTGATAAAATGACTAAATAACACATAGAAATAACATTTTTAGCGATCCTAATATATTTTGATCATTTCATTGTAGTAAGTGATGATAAAAGCAGTAGCTAGCTATAATAAAATGTTTTTATAACTTGATTTTATTTTTTTTAACTCAATGAGTGTCTTTAACCAATAATATAGATAATATTAGACATGTATAAGGTATATTTAATAAAATATAAAGTAAAAATGATCAATTATAATTATTATCAATATATATGTAGAATACAGATATTATTAATATTTTAAATTGATAAATCAACAAAACAGATAAATTTATATTTAATTATAAGACTATTTATTGGAATAATGCTGAATTAACATAAAGTAACTTAAAAATAAATTACTTTTTAATTTACTGTAGCATCATTTTATGCCTATATTAGAAATACATTGTTAAGATTAAAGAAATATGTTATCTAACAGTAATCTACCATATCATTATCCTTCTTCCACCTTTTATGAAGCTACACGCATGCGCATTAATAATTGTTAATGTTATTTTTATTTTTAATAAAAAATAAAAACAATATTCATTATTTCATCATAATTTAATGGATAAATATTGATAATCTTTTATATTTTTATTAAAGCTTATATTATTTTTAATATTTTTGAAAATAACCGAAGGAACACGAAAATGAGTTATTTTGCTTTTTTATACAGACACTATAATTTATTAAATTAAAATAACAATTGTCGAGTAAAAAAAATGTAGCACATATATAATCATAAACTTAAAAAAAAGGAAATGAAATCATTTAGAATCTAATGAGATGGAAATTATTGATTATTTTAAAGTATCAATAATATTTAAAACGTCAAGATTTAATATTTATAACTTTTAAATATATTATTGCCTTAAATAAATATCACTTTCAAATGGTTACAATAACGCTTATTTGATATAATAATTAGTATCAAAAATTAAAATATTTTAATAATAGAACAATAATTTTTTGATATAATATTGACTACTCACCATCTCTATTAGTTTGTAGTTATTTTTAAACCTCATAATATATATAAAAATATATAAATAGATGTAGGAGAAGAAAATGATATCAACATTTAAAGATGACTAGATTATATGAGATTGATTATTATCAAAACCTATAAAATAAAATTTTATACTTTTATATAGTAAAATTATTATTATTATCTGATTTGTATTGAATCAATAGAATAATAAATTTGGTATAATTCAAATTTAAAACCATTTTTTTACATTTTATAATAATGTAATTTTAATAACAATCGATAAACCAAATTTTTTAATAATCATCTCCCCTAGAAAGAACTTCTTTACATGTAGGGCGTAATATTATTGTATGTTCATATTGTGCAGTGTAACTACCTCTAATATCACACAATGGTGGATATTCATCAACAATTCCACATTCAACAAGATTTTTAAGTGAAATTAAATATCGGCTCTAAAATTAATTTCCAAATATTACCCCAATAAGTAATACAATTAATACCTGACCAAGTCTATCAAGCCATCTTCTACAAAATGCAAGAGTACCAAAATTATCATGAATAACTTTTTGAAGTAGGCGTGCTTTATGAACTCTAGTTGGAGGTCGATTTTTAAATTTAAAATTTAGCATATAATGTGAGCATTCCATATCATGATGGACAAGACCTTTTCCTGTACTTCCAAATGTTTCAATAGCAAATACTTCACCTTCTTCCATTTTTCCACTTTCAGGCCCAGCTACTATGGGAACAGTTTTACCAGCATGAATCAAATATTTTTCAATACTATGACCACTTAAATTTCTTATACTTTTAACTAGTAACAATAATTAAAAGTAATCTGATATATACCAATTTAATTAGATATACCTGGATAGGTCTTGCCATCAATTTCAACTTCATAACTTTCCATAACTTCTTGAATAGCTGCACCTATATCCATTAATCTAACATCAATACCAGCTTCCTAAAATAAATATTCATAATAACATATTAAATCACAATATGTTTCACTTTAATTCCAGTATTGGTAGCATCTTTTACAGCTTGCATTAATTTATCATATTTATCAGAGAATGAAAATGTAAATGCACAATCAATAATACTACCATTTATATGAGTACCAAAATCAATTTTACATATATCAGTTGATTTTAAAACGGTAGTATCACCAGCATTTGGTGTATAATGTGCAGCACAATTATTTAATGAACAACCTGTTGGAAAAGCTAGACCAGCTGCTAATTTATTTTCTTTTATAAGCAATCTTGCATTATTTTCAATTCTTTCACATAGTTCTATCATTGTTTTTCCTGGTTGAACAAAATTCATAAAATCTTTTCTTACTTGACGATGAACTTCAGCTGCTAATCGAAGTTCATTATAATAATCAATGTTAAATGAATCATTATCCATTTTAACCTTATCAGTTTTTCTCCATATATTTCTATGAATATTCATATTTTATATATCAAAATTATAATTATTATCTATTTATAATAATAAAATTTACTCTTCTTTATAATCCATTATCTCTCCTATTGGATATGATTTATCAGGAAAAAGATCCTCAACTGGAATAGTTGGTGGAATAGTTTGGACTTTAGATGATGATGCTTTAGATTTTTTCTTTTTATTTTTCTTCTTTTTCTTTTTATTAGATTTTAAAATTGGATCATTTTTATCACAATTTAATTTATCTTCATCATTCAATAAATCATTTTTAGTATCATCAACTTCATCTTCTTCCATAATAAATCGTGTTGTTATCAAAATACCGATCTAAATTGGCTCGGAAATTGTCGTTGAAGTGACGTGGTAAAGTGATGTGTGATGTGTTTCCATTCATAGTAGCTATAACAAAATATCTATCATGTTATAATGCTAATTTTAATATAAAATACTTAATATATTGTTTATATTTTATGAATTGAAGTGTGTATTAGTGTAATTAAGAATTATATACTAATAGATAGTTAATATTAAATTATAGTTTATTTTGGATTGTCTAATGTTTTTTATATTTATATAATAAAAATTTAAATTATATATTAATTGTATAAAACCATAAAAATATCTCCATAATGGTGTTGGTTGATATGGTACATTTTAACTAGAAAATGTTTACTTTTATTTGAAATAATAACATTCCAAAAATAATATTGTTGAAATTTAAACAAAAAATAACATATTCACATAATCACTTATTAACAAATTGATTTATCTAAGGACTCCTACTTGTATGGGCGTAATATATTCCTAAAATTTGAATTATGTTATCTCATACTATAGCAATTAATATTCAAAATCATAGTCTTGATGGCTTCAAACAATTGTTAACAAAAATACCGCTTTTATAAGAAAAGAATTCTCTTTTAAACTCACAAAATGATTCAATATAATACACAAAATGACTTTTCGAAATTTATACAGATATTAGAGATCTTACTCTTAATTTTTTATGCATATCGTAAATAATTAAATGAATTTATTAGAAACATTATGAACCGCCATTAAAATAATCTACGCAATCATCTAATGGAAAATAGAAATCATATAGTGGTTAAGATATTTGTTTAATTATGATTTAAAATAATTGTGAATGTGATATTGCAAGTTTTTATAAAAAATAAGAGTCTAGCAAACAAACAAAGAATACGTAAATGTTGTTTGTTGGTGTTATTTGAAAATTAGGTAAAAAAGGTTGAAAAATGAGATAAAAAATGTACGCGCTGAATTGATTAGCGAAGTGAAGGAACACTTTTCATCAAGGATGATAATTTCTAAATAATATTAATGAGTTTACTACTATAAAATAATATTCAAAAAATAAAACATACCTTTTTTGAACAAGATTGATAGGGAAATACCTTCCAAAATCTAACAGTTTCATCTCCTGTAGCTGTAACTGTATCTTGGCCATCTGGTGACATAGCCTATCATCAATTCATTCATATATTAAGTTTGTAATAATGAATAAATTTAAATGAAAATCAATGTAAAATTACCATTTGAAGTACTCTAAAAGAATGACCTTTTAAACGAAGAACTACATTCATAGATGGATAGTCCCATATGCAAATAGAATTGTCATTGTAACCATGAGTAGAAAGAATACGTTTACAATGATCAGACCATGCAAGATTACATACTTGTGATTTTGTTGTCACAGATTTTATCATATTAAATGTTAGTGTATTCCAAATTTTAATAGTTCTATCAGCAGAACCACCCCCAGAAGCTAATTTACCATGCTAAATACAATATTTTTTAGTGAAATTAGTGTAATTGTATGTTTGAAAACAAAATAATTACATCATGAGGGCTCCAAGCAAGTGCTCGTACAGCTGCTACATGTGACTCAAATTCTACCATTGGTTCACTGTTGTGACTACTCCATAATATTAACTAATTGAGAGTGTATTAGTTTAAGTTGAATTAAAAAAATATATACTTTGTTATCATTGCCACCCGAAGCAAGCATATGACCACCATGACTCCATTTTAAGCCACAAATCTAAATTTTATTCTATTTCTCCTATGTCTATTAATATAATACTTCATGAGAATGTTTGTTAAATGAAAAAATTGGTAATGTAGTTGATTTTTCTCTAATATCAAAGTGTTGAATTTGTTTGTCTTTACTTCCAGTTGTGTAACAATGTTCATTCCAGTCAAGTGTCCCTATAAATAAAAAAAGTCTTAGCAAATAACTATTATATGATTAATATTAATAAAAAACCAATTCTATCTTTGTGTATGGGTCTTTGAAAAAGACATTTGTCGGCATTAACATCCCAATATTGAATTCTACCTCTACTTGTACCGAAAAGTAATTTCTCAGGCTATAAAATAGAAATGAATCAAAAAATTTTTTTAAAATATGTCAAATGTATTATTGTTTAATGCAAATAGTTTTGTAGTTTTCCAAAAATTATTTAAAATATGTATTATTATTTTACAGAAAAACTAAGTGCATTAATCATAAATTTCTATAAATACAATATGAGTTAATAACAATGACTTAGAGCATATTTTGCTTTTAAAAACAAAGAAAATACTCAATTATCAAAGTCTACATCTTATTTGTATCATGTAATAATTAAATAATATTATAGTTATTAACATAGTAAAAATAAATCAATTTATATAGAAATGCTTCATTTTATTGTATAAATTTGTTTAAAAAAACATACACTACATGTATATAATAATGAACTAAATTACTTCATTTTTTGACCAAGCAACAGATGTAATTAATTCTCTATATCTAGTAAGATCGACTAGTTCTTTGACCTTAAAAAATTTTTACAACTAAATATAATATTTTTTAATACATTTTCATTAAAATAATTGTAAACATAGAGTTTTTTATCAAGTGCAACAGCAAGTATGTTATTATGTGACCAATCAATAAGTTTAAGATAAAAGTCATCCTAATATATATCTCTAAATATATGTATTTATTAAATTAAAACATACAACAATTCCAGGAGCATCTAACACTTTATAGGCTGATATATCTGGTAGGCATAGTTTCTATAATATTACAAATAATAAATGAATTTAAATATAAATTACTTTTCTTGGTGTAAATAGAGAGTCTTTTCTATAAGAATTAACACTTAAGATAGTCATATGCATATACACTTACGTAGCACAAGTATATGGAATTGTAGGAGATTTTTCAAATATACTACAAGAGTTGTTACTTTTACTATTTACAGAAAACTAACAAACAAAAAGATCATGTAATAATCAAATATTAATTATCTATACATACTTTTAAAATGTTGTTATTGTTTATATTTTTTACAGGTGTAACAGAGAATTTCTTTAATCAATATAAGCTAATGTTATAATAATGATAACTGTTATTACATCATTTTCAGAGATATTCTCTCCAAGTATTTCATTTTCTAAGATTTTAGTGTGTAATTGATAATAAGAACGTTTTTCAACTAAAATACAATATTATATTAATATAATAAATATTTAAATAAAAATTATGATATGAAAAAAAACTATCTACAATAAATAATAATAATAATAATAAAGTCATATAATAATTTAAAAGATTTCAATTTCATATATATATGAATGATATTGGAAATAAATAAAATATACTATTATTTTCAACATCATGGTCGGCAGGTCTTAAAATATTATAATTAGGACACATCCAAAGAAAATTGCATGATCTATTATTATATTATAAATATATACTAAACTATATAAAAATACCTTCCATCACGATTGTGTGAACAAGAAAAGAGTTTAAAATTAAACTTTAAAAAAAAGTGTAACAATTTTTATACCAATTATAATATACATGATTGTTTTGCTGTGTTATAATTTGATTATGAAAATCATCACTATTATCATTTTTATTTGATGGAATATATCTAATAAAATATATTTCATAGATTAATAATTATTAAAAAATATAGTAATAATATTTTACCTATAAAAAGAAGGATTTTGTTTGCTTGGAAATGTCACATTATGTAATAAGTTTTCTCTAATAGGCGATGCAACTATATCCACAGTCTAAATAGTATGTATATAAACACAATAAAATAATTATTCTATCATAAAAATATTAGATTAGTTAACATCCATCAAATATTTGTCTTTATAATATGGTTAAGTATTATTATGTGTGGAGTGATTAACAAACTACTTAAATCTGTTAGTTGATATTGTTATTACTTTTCTTTTAATGGGAGTAGTTATAGATGGTAGTAGATCATATTCTTGAATCATTAAAAAATTTTTTTAATTAACAACAAAACACAATATATGCCGATTATTAAAATTAGCTGCTATGCGGCGATTTAAGTACTACAATGAAAGCGCATCATCTCTTATGTAATAACATAATCATATTTGTTATCGTCTTTATTCCGTATTATCATCAGTATTAGTTATACCTGTTCAACATAGTTTATTTTTATTAAAATAGGCATATGATACATGATAAAAAAAATTATGTTCTATAAATCATCCATCATAATTAAATAATATCTAATGTACTTGTATAGATTAATTTTGGTATAAAAATTATGGTTTGAATTATCACTTCTAATCTATATTTTCATATAGAGTAGATAGTATTTACTCTATATTTTTTGTTTAAATCTTTGTTAAAAGTCTAACTTAATAATCTTATTTTAACATAGTAACTTTTTAATTTAATTCTCAATGGAATATATTATTGTGCAAACTAGTATATGGATTATAGAATTAATATCTATAATAATATTAATAATACATACCTTTTTATTGGAAAATTTGTTATCATATTTATTGCAATAGTTGTTGGTCTTTCTCTTTGTAGTTCTTCCGCTTGAATACATGTTTTTTATGACAATATTCCATATATAAGGATTTTCTATTTAAATGTTATACAATAATTAACCTTAAATGGCTTTTTTTTAATCCATTATTGGACAGTATACAATCATCCAAAGTATGTATTAGTGTATGCAGAATTTAATAAAATATTACTTTTTTAGGTGTTGAAAAAATAAAATGGAAACTAAGACTCATCTATTCAATCATAATTAACACTTTTTTTATTGTAGTATTTACTAAAAAACTCCATGTTATCTAACTTTTATCATTATAAATATGATAATTCTTATTGTTATTTTATCAACCTACTGAATGTTACTACAGTAATTATTATAATCAAAGATTATTTTTATACAAATTGAATATACATACTTGAATTAGTTTATTCTCCATATATTGTAATGTAAATGGTATGGATTTATTCATTCATTTTATGAAGCGCACTTCAATCCATATCCTTACTATGTGTACATATACCGACAATCGTTGTGATTCTTCCTATTAAATAGAATATAATAACTTAAATACAAGTATGTAATATACAATCTATCATGAAAATAGTTTTTTAAAGAGTATAAACTTTCATAAACTTGTAAATATGAATTCTATTTTTATAAAATAGATTGGAAATACATTATTATTAACAGCTTGATAGCATATTTATTCATTCCGTGATAAAAATATATCGCATATTTTTTACACCTAATAAAGTAAATGAATCATTTAAAAATAATAAATTGAATATTCGACATACCATTATTTTATTTATTAAAACAATTAAATTTGCGCTTGCGCGATGCGTGCGCAGTTTAATTACTAATATGTAGTTTTAAATTGAATGGCTTGAGAGTTTTCACCTGTTTCAGAATGCAATGATAAAGGTAAATTTGTTATATTGTAATAATTATAATTGATAGATTTATGAATTATTTTGATTCAAAAATAGAAAATATAAAAATTACATATGCTCTTTTGATGAATGAAATATTGAAAAGATATTTTAAACTTTTTATAAATAGCATTCATAGTTAAAAATAATAAAATGATAGCTATTACATTCAAAAATAATGTATTATAATATTTTAACTTTTAGAATTATATCATTTGATTAAAAAATAGTAATAGAATGATGAATGATTTTGGTGAAGATGGTTAACGAACGATAACATACTTATGAATATAAAAGACTATTGATAAAGAGAAACAGGTATTATTTTATAATTATTTTCTAATATTAATAATTTAACAGCTAAAATAAATTCTTTTAATATAAATTTATATCTAAAGTATGGGTAATAAAATAATTTTTAATGAATTATAATGATTTTTATTATTTGAATAAATAGATGTTATTTTGAATAATTAATTTACAATTAATAACTATACGTGAATATAAGAATAATTTGTTTATATTATGATAAAGAAATGTATATGATATACAAAAATATCAATAAAATAATATTTGAGTTACTAATGCTAAAATTAATTCATTAAATTAATATTAAAAGAATATCTAAAGTGCATGATAAGTAATAAAATACACTTTGCTGTAACAATATTTTAATAAAACAGTATCATTTATTTTTTGTTTGATATAGTCAAGTAAATATTATAATAGCTGTGTTAGGATTACCATAAACTTCAATATTTCATATTAATGTGTAATTATGATATAGTTTTTAATATTTTATACCCATATATAATGCATATTACTATCACACATGTTACAATTATAGAAGCTATCACAATAACAATTTTATTTTTCATATAGAATAAGTGAAATCTTTGTTGAAAAGTAAAGTATGAAATTTTTTCGAATGGTACCATATATTGAAGCTTGATGAGTTTTGTGTATGGTTTTATTTTACTAAATGTCATAATTTTTAAAACATATAATTAATTAGAATAAATTATGATTTTAAATTTATGTCAAATTGTTGTTGGCTATAAGAACAATTCCTATTACGATTACATAAAGAATTTTCTTCCATCTATTAATATTTATAAAATTTTATTTTATTTCTGTATAAAAGCTACTTTTTATTGATATAAATTGATTGATGAATATTATAATATCAGGATAAATGTTTATAATTTTAATTGACAAATAAACTATTTTTAAATATATTTTCTTACTTTTTGATATCTAATGTGTAGTCTTTAATTAGTATACCAATTCTAGGATCACTAGCAATAAAGCCCTTATATCTTGTATTGCGTTCATTTTCTTCTCTAAAATTAATATATAGTTAATTATCATTTTATGTTAATGACCTATCATTAAGATCTATATTTTGAACACGATTTTGTAAATGTTTACTCTTTAAGATGTTATATATACTAATTAAATAGAAACAAGATATTTGATTCTGTAATTTTTCCTATTTTTTGTAAAATTTGTCATTAAAAAAAGATGATCTAACTCAAATACCTCCATATTTGATATAGGTCTAACAGTAGGGCAGTAATTGTTAATGTAACTGTTCAACATATTATTATATACGTCTATTGCTATGATGTTATTTTTAGAAAAGATATGTCTTAATAACTAAATAATTCCAAATATTATTTTATACCATTGATTAACATACAATTATTGTAGAATTAATGGGAAATAAATCATTTTTAATATCTGCTAATCTACAACCACTCATGTATCCATGTGATTCATCATTTATTATTTTACTAATTTGCTCATCGCATAATTTTCTATGAAATAAACCTTTAAATTTTAATATTTTATTTGTTTTTACAACCAATATGCAATTTTGTAGTTCTGTATTATTTTGTATGTTAAAATACAAGCCATCAGCTAAACAAGGATCATCATAAAATTCTCCATGAGTAGTATTATCACATTCTGCTTTCTAATATGAACTATTTTTATAAATTATACCATAAGAAAATATATTAACCATATATAGATTGTATTTAATAGATTCAACTAGACTCTTTATTCCATTACAAAAAAAATTATTTGCAAATATGTTATAACTTTTTCCGTTAATAGTTACTATAGACATAAAATCTGGATCATATATAGAAGGGTTCTCTGTAGTAAATCCTATCCAAAGATAATGAGTGGAATAAGTCATATAATTTTTTCTAAAAAGTTCTCTAATTCAGTTCAAAACATAAGTCAATTACTTTTTCATTTCTAAATCTTGCGCTATATTTAATCCTATGTATCTGTAGAGTGCTGATAAATGTGATGTTAATATAACTGCTTCCTTGTATTCATTATGAGGTAATATTTCTTGTATTACACTTTTATCGTTTTTAATAATTTCATATTTGGTTTTCTCAGACAATCTATATTATTTGATGCTAACTTTTAAAAAAATTGATTATTTTACATTAAACTAAACTCATATAATATTCTTATTTGTATTTCATTTTTATTAGATATATTACTAAAATATGACATTCCCTTTGTTATACAACTTCTTATATCTATAGTTATAAATGTATATTATTAAAAATATAATTCAAATATCCAGTAAAATGTATCATTATGCATTTTTTATTTTAAATTATTATTAAATAATTTCTGTTTCCAGCTACTACCAATCACTACAGCATGAATACCTTCACATTCCCTTGCATAGATTTTATATCCTAGTATATCGGTATTTTCATTATTATCCAATTCTTTCATATATGATAAAACAATATTTTCTTCCAATAGGTTCAATATATTAATTCCATACTAAATATATTCTGTGTTATTATTATTACATATAGACTGCATTAATATATTACGATATTTTCTTGATGATTGTGAGTAGTGTAACAAACGATCATACAAAATATGAGATAAACTAGATTGTTTTAACATTACACTAGCTATAAAATATTTAAAAATTACATTTTCTTTTCCATCGTTTCATATTTACCATTTTAACCAGATGCAACATTTTTTACGCTATCTAAATTTCACAAAAATATGCTGATGATGTATTTAGAAAAAATAATCCAGCAATTATTTTTTATTAACTCTATATAGATGATAAGTAAATTACATATTTTTTATATTTAGTATATATATTTTATAATTTTTTTAAGCCATATTATTATTATATGTTTTTTATAAATTATTTAAGTATAATCTATTATGATAAGTATATAATATTATTTTTTATTAATCCATAGCTATACAACTAAATATA
>JRUX01001051.1:0-21286 GCA_001407235.2 Kudoa iwatai
AATAATCAAAGATTCCTATTAATAAAAAAATTAAATATACTATTTATGAGTTAGCTTTTATAGCTAAAATGTTATTAATTTATTTGTATCCATGACAATCTAAACAATATAGACCATTTTTTTTGAAGTATATATAAAATAAGACATATAATAAACTATGATTGTAGTTTTCGTTTTCTATTTATACCATTATTATTATTATCAAATAAATTAGGATCATGATCTAAAATTAACTCATATTCATTAGCTTCATTAACATCAATAAATTCAGTTGATATTAATATATTATTGGTAGATGATTGATTGATAAATTTTATTTTATCTATGAGATTTTCAACTGTAATAAAATATTTAATATGATTACGAACTTTTACAATATCAACAATATATGATGATTCTTCTAGTAATGGAAATTCTATTAATGAATATAATTTACTGTATCGTTGTAATAAAGGTAGAAATTGTTTTTTTATTAGTTTTTGATAGTCAAATATTGTATTAACTATACATAAATTATCATCTGTTATATTTATTTCAATGTTATTATTTTCTACAGGTAAATGAATATCATTTATTAATCTTTTTATCAAATTATCAAGATTTAACATTTTAAAACATTCATCCAATTGGTTAATTGTATTAAAAATATCAAAATATGAATATTTTAATTGTGAACAAACTTGTTGCCATAATCGTACACTTGTTTTAGCTTTTGCATCTTCAATCACTCTATCAGAAATAACCTAAATATATAATATGATATATAAAATAAATTATAATTATTAAACTATTTAAAATAATCAAATAAATAGCATATAATTACTGTAAATCGACCATTAACTATTGTAACACTATGGTCATAGTTATCTTGATACTTTTCAATATCAATATTTAAACTTTTTTTTAAAAAATTTTTATGTTCCAATAATTGAGGATATCCTCGCCCATAATATTTACACCATCTAACAAGTTTATTATATGCTTGATCTTTCAGTTTATTATGATAGATAGTATTCTTTTTTGTTGATAATTTCTTTCCAAATTCCCAATATCCATCATTTGTTATTAATTTATAAATTTTGTATATTTCACTACAAAATAACACACGAAATTCATGACTTTTTTCAAAAACAATACTCATCATTAAAAATATAATATATTTTATTCTTGTAGAATTATTATTTAAAAACAACATTAATATATCATATAAATCTGAAATATTGTTCCTATATTTTTTTGCAACTTTACCAAATGATGTATTGATTTGTTCAATAACATCACAGTCTTCTTTCAATGATATTATTCTTTTTATTTCAATATTTAGAAATTCTTCTCTTTCTTCTGCCATATAACTTTTAATAATAACATTAATTTTTCAATACTCACCTTAATAGCAAACAATTTTGCGTACGCATATCTCAAATCAATGCGTGCGCATTTATACAAGTAATATATTATTCAATTTATAAACTGTGCTACAATTAACAGCATCTTATATCTACTGATAATGTGTAAAAAATCTAAGTAAATAAATCAATTTTATTTATATTCATGGTATAAAATTTATCAAGACAAAATAGATACAGAATTTCATATTGATCCATATACAAAATGTCAAACCAATTTTAATCACATAAATACAATATTCAACTCTATGATAAAATAATAATAATATTGATAAAATGACTAAATAACACATAGAAATAACATTTTTAGCGATCCTAATATATTTTGATCATTTCATTGTAGTAAGTGATGATAAAAGCAGTAGCTAGCTATAATAAAATGTTTTTATAACTTGATTTTATTTTTTTTAACTCAATGAGTGTCTTTAACCAATAATATAGATAATATTAGACATGTATAAGGTATATTTAATAAAATATAAAGTAAAAATGATCAATTATAATTATTATCAATATATATGTAGAATACAGATATTATTAATATTTTAAATTGATAAATCAACAAAACAGATAAATTTATATTTAATTATAAGACTATTTATTGGAATAATGCTGAATTAACATAAAGTAACTTAAAAATAAATTACTTTTTAATTTACTGTAGCATCATTTTATGCCTATATTAGAAATACATTGTTAAGATTAAAGAAATATGTTATCTAACAGTAATCTACCATATCATTATCCTTCTTCCACCTTTTATGAAGCTACACGCATGCGCATTAATAATTGTTAATGTTATTTTTATTTTTAATAAAAAATAAAAACAATATTCATTATTTCATCATAATTTAATGGATAAATATTGATAATCTTTTATATTTTTATTAAAGCTTATATTATTTTTAATATTTTTGAAAATAACCGAAGGAACACGAAAATGAGTTATTTTGCTTTTTTATACAGACACTATAATTTATTAAATTAAAATAACAATTGTCGAGTAAAAAAAATGTAGCACATATATAATCATAAACTTAAAAAAAAGGAAATGAAATCATTTAGAATCTAATGAGATGGAAATTATTGATTATTTTAAAGTATCAATAATATTTAAAACGTCAAGATTTAATATTTATAACTTTTAAATATATTATTGCCTTAAATAAATATCACTTTCAAATGGTTACAATAACGCTTATTTGATATAATAATTAGTATCAAAAATTAAAATATTTTAATAATAGAACAATAATTTTTTGATATAATATTGACTACTCACCATCTCTATTAGTTTGTAGTTATTTTTAAACCTCATAATATATATAAAAATATATAAATAGATGTAGGAGAAGAAAATGATATCAACATTTAAAGATGACTAGATTATATGAGATTGATTATTATCAAAACCTATAAAATAAAATTTTATACTTTTATATAGTAAAATTATTATTATTATCTGATTTGTATTGAATCAATAGAATAATAAATTTGGTATAATTCAAATTTAAAACCATTTTTTTACATTTTATAATAATGTAATTTTAATAACAATCGATAAACCAAATTTTTTAATAATCATCTCCCCTAGAAAGAACTTCTTTACATGTAGGGCGTAATATTATTGTATGTTCATATTGTGCAGTGTAACTACCTCTAATATCACACAATGGTGGATATTCATCAACAATTCCACATTCAACAAGATTTTTAAGTGAAATTAAATATCGGCTCTAAAATTAATTTCCAAATATTACCCCAATAAGTAATACAATTAATACCTGACCAAGTCTATCAAGCCATCTTCTACAAAATGCAAGAGTACCAAAATTATCATGAATAACTTTTTGAAGTAGGCGTGCTTTATGAACTCTAGTTGGAGGTCGATTTTTAAATTTAAAATTTAGCATATAATGTGAGCATTCCATATCATGATGGACAAGACCTTTTCCTGTACTTCCAAATGTTTCAATAGCAAATACTTCACCTTCTTCCATTTTTCCACTTTCAGGCCCAGCTACTATGGGAACAGTTTTACCAGCATGAATCAAATATTTTTCAATACTATGACCACTTAAATTTCTTATACTTTTAACTAGTAACAATAATTAAAAGTAATCTGATATATACCAATTTAATTAGATATACCTGGATAGGTCTTGCCATCAATTTCAACTTCATAACTTTCCATAACTTCTTGAATAGCTGCACCTATATCCATTAATCTAACATCAATACCAGCTTCCTAAAATAAATATTCATAATAACATATTAAATCACAATATGTTTCACTTTAATTCCAGTATTGGTAGCATCTTTTACAGCTTGCATTAATTTATCATATTTATCAGAGAATGAAAATGTAAATGCACAATCAATAATACTACCATTTATATGAGTACCAAAATCAATTTTACATATATCAGTTGATTTTAAAACGGTAGTATCACCAGCATTTGGTGTATAATGTGCAGCACAATTATTTAATGAACAACCTGTTGGAAAAGCTAGACCAGCTGCTAATTTATTTTCTTTTATAAGCAATCTTGCATTATTTTCAATTCTTTCACATAGTTCTATCATTGTTTTTCCTGGTTGAACAAAATTCATAAAATCTTTTCTTACTTGACGATGAACTTCAGCTGCTAATCGAAGTTCATTATAATAATCAATGTTAAATGAATCATTATCCATTTTAACCTTATCAGTTTTTCTCCATATATTTCTATGAATATTCATATTTTATATATCAAAATTATAATTATTATCTATTTATAATAATAAAATTTACTCTTCTTTATAATCCATTATCTCTCCTATTGGATATGATTTATCAGGAAAAAGATCCTCAACTGGAATAGTTGGTGGAATAGTTTGGACTTTAGATGATGATGCTTTAGATTTTTTCTTTTTATTTTTCTTCTTTTTCTTTTTATTAGATTT
Organism: Kudoa iwatai; assembly: GCA_001407235.2. Taxonomy (NCBI): domain Eukaryota; kingdom Metazoa; phylum Cnidaria; class Myxozoa; order Multivalvulida; family Kudoidae; genus Kudoa; species Kudoa iwatai. The sequence continues at coordinate 4,353 of JRUX01001051.1, forward strand.
TAAAATTGGATCATTTTTATCACAATTTAATTTATCTTCATCATTCAATAAATCATTTTTAGTATCATCAACTTCATCTTCTTCCATAATAAATCGTGTTGTTATCAAAATACCGATCTAAATTGGCTCGGAAATTGTCGTTGAAGTGACGTGGTAAAGTGATGTGTGATGTGTTTCCATTCATAGTAGCTATAACAAAATATCTATCATGTTATAATGCTAATTTTAATATAAAATACTTAATATATTGTTTATATTTTATGAATTGAAGTGTGTATTAGTGTAATTAAGAATTATATACTAATAGATAGTTAATATTAAATTATAGTTTATTTTGGATTGTCTAATGTTTTTTATATTTATATAATAAAAATTTAAATTATATATTAATTGTATAAAACCATAAAAATATCTCCATAATGGTGTTGGTTGATATGGTACATTTTAACTAGAAAATGTTTACTTTTATTTGAAATAATAACATTCCAAAAATAATATTGTTGAAATTTAAACAAAAAATAACATATTCACATAATCACTTATTAACAAATTGATTTATCTAAGGACTCCTACTTGTATGGGCGTAATATATTCCTAAAATTTGAATTATGTTATCTCATACTATAGCAATTAATATTCAAAATCATAGTCTTGATGGCTTCAAACAATTGTTAACAAAAATACCGCTTTTATAAGAAAAGAATTCTCTTTTAAACTCACAAAATGATTCAATATAATACACAAAATGACTTTTCGAAATTTATACAGATATTAGAGATCTTACTCTTAATTTTTTATGCATATCGTAAATAATTAAATGAATTTATTAGAAACATTATGAACCGCCATTAAAATAATCTACGCAATCATCTAATGGAAAATAGAAATCATATAGTGGTTAAGATATTTGTTTAATTATGATTTAAAATAATTGTGAATGTGATATTGCAAGTTTTTATAAAAAATAAGAGTCTAGCAAACAAACAAAGAATACGTAAATGTTGTTTGTTGGTGTTATTTGAAAATTAGGTAAAAAAGGTTGAAAAATGAGATAAAAAATGTACGCGCTGAATTGATTAGCGAAGTGAAGGAACACTTTTCATCAAGGATGATAATTTCTAAATAATATTAATGAGTTTACTACTATAAAATAATATTCAAAAAATAAAACATACCTTTTTTGAACAAGATTGATAGGGAAATACCTTCCAAAATCTAACAGTTTCATCTCCTGTAGCTGTAACTGTATCTTGGCCATCTGGTGACATAGCCTATCATCAATTCATTCATATATTAAGTTTGTAATAATGAATAAATTTAAATGAAAATCAATGTAAAATTACCATTTGAAGTACTCTAAAAGAATGACCTTTTAAACGAAGAACTACATTCATAGATGGATAGTCCCATATGCAAATAGAATTGTCATTGTAACCATGAGTAGAAAGAATACGTTTACAATGATCAGACCATGCAAGATTACATACTTGTGATTTTGTTGTCACAGATTTTATCATATTAAATGTTAGTGTATTCCAAATTTTAATAGTTCTATCAGCAGAACCACCCCCAGAAGCTAATTTACCATGCTAAATACAATATTTTTTAGTGAAATTAGTGTAATTGTATGTTTGAAAACAAAATAATTACATCATGAGGGCTCCAAGCAAGTGCTCGTACAGCTGCTACATGTGACTCAAATTCTACCATTGGTTCACTGTTGTGACTACTCCATAATATTAACTAATTGAGAGTGTATTAGTTTAAGTTGAATTAAAAAAATATATACTTTGTTATCATTGCCACCCGAAGCAAGCATATGACCACCATGACTCCATTTTAAGCCACAAATCTAAATTTTATTCTATTTCTCCTATGTCTATTAATATAATACTTCATGAGAATGTTTGTTAAATGAAAAAATTGGTAATGTAGTTGATTTTTCTCTAATATCAAAGTGTTGAATTTGTTTGTCTTTACTTCCAGTTGTGTAACAATGTTCATTCCAGTCAAGTGTCCCTATAAATAAAAAAAGTCTTAGCAAATAACTATTATATGATTAATATTAATAAAAAACCAATTCTATCTTTGTGTATGGGTCTTTGAAAAAGACATTTGTCGGCATTAACATCCCAATATTGAATTCTACCTCTACTTGTACCGAAAAGTAATTTCTCAGGCTATAAAATAGAAATGAATCAAAAAATTTTTTTAAAATATGTCAAATGTATTATTGTTTAATGCAAATAGTTTTGTAGTTTTCCAAAAATTATTTAAAATATGTATTATTATTTTACAGAAAAACTAAGTGCATTAATCATAAATTTCTATAAATACAATATGAGTTAATAACAATGACTTAGAGCATATTTTGCTTTTAAAAACAAAGAAAATACTCAATTATCAAAGTCTACATCTTATTTGTATCATGTAATAATTAAATAATATTATAGTTATTAACATAGTAAAAATAAATCAATTTATATAGAAATGCTTCATTTTATTGTATAAATTTGTTTAAAAAAACATACACTACATGTATATAATAATGAACTAAATTACTTCATTTTTTGACCAAGCAACAGATGTAATTAATTCTCTATATCTAGTAAGATCGACTAGTTCTTTGACCTTAAAAAATTTTTACAACTAAATATAATATTTTTTAATACATTTTCATTAAAATAATTGTAAACATAGAGTTTTTTATCAAGTGCAACAGCAAGTATGTTATTATGTGACCAATCAATAAGTTTAAGATAAAAGTCATCCTAATATATATCTCTAAATATATGTATTTATTAAATTAAAACATACAACAATTCCAGGAGCATCTAACACTTTATAGGCTGATATATCTGGTAGGCATAGTTTCTATAATATTACAAATAATAAATGAATTTAAATATAAATTACTTTTCTTGGTGTAAATAGAGAGTCTTTTCTATAAGAATTAACACTTAAGATAGTCATATGCATATACACTTACGTAGCACAAGTATATGGAATTGTAGGAGATTTTTCAAATATACTACAAGAGTTGTTACTTTTACTATTTACAGAAAACTAACAAACAAAAAGATCATGTAATAATCAAATATTAATTATCTATACATACTTTTAAAATGTTGTTATTGTTTATATTTTTTACAGGTGTAACAGAGAATTTCTTTAATCAATATAAGCTAATGTTATAATAATGATAACTGTTATTACATCATTTTCAGAGATATTCTCTCCAAGTATTTCATTTTCTAAGATTTTAGTGTGTAATTGATAATAAGAACGTTTTTCAACTAAAATACAATATTATATTAATATAATAAATATTTAAATAAAAATTATGATATGAAAAAAAACTATCTACAATAAATAATAATAATAATAATAAAGTCATATAATAATTTAAAAGATTTCAATTTCATATATATATGAATGATATTGGAAATAAATAAAATATACTATTATTTTCAACATCATGGTCGGCAGGTCTTAAAATATTATAATTAGGACACATCCAAAGAAAATTGCATGATCTATTATTATATTATAAATATATACTAAACTATATAAAAATACCTTCCATCACGATTGTGTGAACAAGAAAAGAGTTTAAAATTAAACTTTAAAAAAAAGTGTAACAATTTTTATACCAATTATAATATACATGATTGTTTTGCTGTGTTATAATTTGATTATGAAAATCATCACTATTATCATTTTTATTTGATGGAATATATCTAATAAAATATATTTCATAGATTAATAATTATTAAAAAATATAGTAATAATATTTTACCTATAAAAAGAAGGATTTTGTTTGCTTGGAAATGTCACATTATGTAATAAGTTTTCTCTAATAGGCGATGCAACTATATCCACAGTCTAAATAGTATGTATATAAACACAATAAAATAATTATTCTATCATAAAAATATTAGATTAGTTAACATCCATCAAATATTTGTCTTTATAATATGGTTAAGTATTATTATGTGTGGAGTGATTAACAAACTACTTAAATCTGTTAGTTGATATTGTTATTACTTTTCTTTTAATGGGAGTAGTTATAGATGGTAGTAGATCATATTCTTGAATCATTAAAAAATTTTTTTAATTAACAACAAAACACAATATATGCCGATTATTAAAATTAGCTGCTATGCGGCGATTTAAGTACTACAATGAAAGCGCATCATCTCTTATGTAATAACATAATCATATTTGTTATCGTCTTTATTCCGTATTATCATCAGTATTAGTTATACCTGTTCAACATAGTTTATTTTTATTAAAATAGGCATATGATACATGATAAAAAAAATTATGTTCTATAAATCATCCATCATAATTAAATAATATCTAATGTACTTGTATAGATTAATTTTGGTATAAAAATTATGGTTTGAATTATCACTTCTAATCTATATTTTCATATAGAGTAGATAGTATTTACTCTATATTTTTTGTTTAAATCTTTGTTAAAAGTCTAACTTAATAATCTTATTTTAACATAGTAACTTTTTAATTTAATTCTCAATGGAATATATTATTGTGCAAACTAGTATATGGATTATAGAATTAATATCTATAATAATATTAATAATACATACCTTTTTATTGGAAAATTTGTTATCATATTTATTGCAATAGTTGTTGGTCTTTCTCTTTGTAGTTCTTCCGCTTGAATACATGTTTTTTATGACAATATTCCATATATAAGGATTTTCTATTTAAATGTTATACAATAATTAACCTTAAATGGCTTTTTTTTAATCCATTATTGGACAGTATACAATCATCCAAAGTATGTATTAGTGTATGCAGAATTTAATAAAATATTACTTTTTTAGGTGTTGAAAAAATAAAATGGAAACTAAGACTCATCTATTCAATCATAATTAACACTTTTTTTATTGTAGTATTTACTAAAAAACTCCATGTTATCTAACTTTTATCATTATAAATATGATAATTCTTATTGTTATTTTATCAACCTACTGAATGTTACTACAGTAATTATTATAATCAAAGATTATTTTTATACAAATTGAATATACATACTTGAATTAGTTTATTCTCCATATATTGTAATGTAAATGGTATGGATTTATTCATTCATTTTATGAAGCGCACTTCAATCCATATCCTTACTATGTGTACATATACCGACAATCGTTGTGATTCTTCCTATTAAATAGAATATAATAACTTAAATACAAGTATGTAATATACAATCTATCATGAAAATAGTTTTTTAAAGAGTATAAACTTTCATAAACTTGTAAATATGAATTCTATTTTTATAAAATAGATTGGAAATACATTATTATTAACAGCTTGATAGCATATTTATTCATTCCGTGATAAAAATATATCGCATATTTTTTACACCTAATAAAGTAAATGAATCATTTAAAAATAATAAATTGAATATTCGACATACCATTATTTTATTTATTAAAACAATTAAATTTGCGCTTGCGCGATGCGTGCGCAGTTTAATTACTAATATGTAGTTTTAAATTGAATGGCTTGAGAGTTTTCACCTGTTTCAGAATGCAATGATAAAGGTAAATTTGTTATATTGTAATAATTATAATTGATAGATTTATGAATTATTTTGATTCAAAAATAGAAAATATAAAAATTACATATGCTCTTTTGATGAATGAAATATTGAAAAGATATTTTAAACTTTTTATAAATAGCATTCATAGTTAAAAATAATAAAATGATAGCTATTACATTCAAAAATAATGTATTATAATATTTTAACTTTTAGAATTATATCATTTGATTAAAAAATAGTAATAGAATGATGAATGATTTTGGTGAAGATGGTTAACGAACGATAACATACTTATGAATATAAAAGACTATTGATAAAGAGAAACAGGTATTATTTTATAATTATTTTCTAATATTAATAATTTAACAGCTAAAATAAATTCTTTTAATATAAATTTATATCTAAAGTATGGGTAATAAAATAATTTTTAATGAATTATAATGATTTTTATTATTTGAATAAATAGATGTTATTTTGAATAATTAATTTACAATTAATAACTATACGTGAATATAAGAATAATTTGTTTATATTATGATAAAGAAATGTATATGATATACAAAAATATCAATAAAATAATATTTGAGTTACTAATGCTAAAATTAATTCATTAAATTAATATTAAAAGAATATCTAAAGTGCATGATAAGTAATAAAATACACTTTGCTGTAACAATATTTTAATAAAACAGTATCATTTATTTTTTGTTTGATATAGTCAAGTAAATATTATAATAGCTGTGTTAGGATTACCATAAACTTCAATATTTCATATTAATGTGTAATTATGATATAGTTTTTAATATTTTATACCCATATATAATGCATATTACTATCACACATGTTACAATTATAGAAGCTATCACAATAACAATTTTATTTTTCATATAGAATAAGTGAAATCTTTGTTGAAAAGTAAAGTATGAAATTTTTTCGAATGGTACCATATATTGAAGCTTGATGAGTTTTGTGTATGGTTTTATTTTACTAAATGTCATAATTTTTAAAACATATAATTAATTAGAATAAATTATGATTTTAAATTTATGTCAAATTGTTGTTGGCTATAAGAACAATTCCTATTACGATTACATAAAGAATTTTCTTCCATCTATTAATATTTATAAAATTTTATTTTATTTCTGTATAAAAGCTACTTTTTATTGATATAAATTGATTGATGAATATTATAATATCAGGATAAATGTTTATAATTTTAATTGACAAATAAACTATTTTTAAATATATTTTCTTACTTTTTGATATCTAATGTGTAGTCTTTAATTAGTATACCAATTCTAGGATCACTAGCAATAAAGCCCTTATATCTTGTATTGCGTTCATTTTCTTCTCTAAAATTAATATATAGTTAATTATCATTTTATGTTAATGACCTATCATTAAGATCTATATTTTGAACACGATTTTGTAAATGTTTACTCTTTAAGATGTTATATATACTAATTAAATAGAAACAAGATATTTGATTCTGTAATTTTTCCTATTTTTTGTAAAATTTGTCATTAAAAAAAGATGATCTAACTCAAATACCTCCATATTTGATATAGGTCTAACAGTAGGGCAGTAATTGTTAATGTAACTGTTCAACATATTATTATATACGTCTATTGCTATGATGTTATTTTTAGAAAAGATATGTCTTAATAACTAAATAATTCCAAATATTATTTTATACCATTGATTAACATACAATTATTGTAGAATTAATGGGAAATAAATCATTTTTAATATCTGCTAATCTACAACCACTCATGTATCCATGTGATTCATCATTTATTATTTTACTAATTTGCTCATCGCATAATTTTCTATGAAATAAACCTTTAAATTTTAATATTTTATTTGTTTTTACAACCAATATGCAATTTTGTAGTTCTGTATTATTTTGTATGTTAAAATACAAGCCATCAGCTAAACAAGGATCATCATAAAATTCTCCATGAGTAGTATTATCACATTCTGCTTTCTAATATGAACTATTTTTATAAATTATACCATAAGAAAATATATTAACCATATATAGATTGTATTTAATAGATTCAACTAGACTCTTTATTCCATTACAAAAAAAATTATTTGCAAATATGTTATAACTTTTTCCGTTAATAGTTACTATAGACATAAAATCTGGATCATATATAGAAGGGTTCTCTGTAGTAAATCCTATCCAAAGATAATGAGTGGAATAAGTCATATAATTTTTTCTAAAAAGTTCTCTAATTCAGTTCAAAACATAAGTCAATTACTTTTTCATTTCTAAATCTTGCGCTATATTTAATCCTATGTATCTGTAGAGTGCTGATAAATGTGATGTTAATATAACTGCTTCCTTGTATTCATTATGAGGTAATATTTCTTGTATTACACTTTTATCGTTTTTAATAATTTCATATTTGGTTTTCTCAGACAATCTATATTATTTGATGCTAACTTTTAAAAAAATTGATTATTTTACATTAAACTAAACTCATATAATATTCTTATTTGTATTTCATTTTTATTAGATATATTACTAAAATATGACATTCCCTTTGTTATACAACTTCTTATATCTATAGTTATAAATGTATATTATTAAAAATATAATTCAAATATCCAGTAAAATGTATCATTATGCATTTTTTATTTTAAATTATTATTAAATAATTTCTGTTTCCAGCTACTACCAATCACTACAGCATGAATACCTTCACATTCCCTTGCATAGATTTTATATCCTAGTATATCGGTATTTTCATTATTATCCAATTCTTTCATATATGATAAAACAATATTTTCTTCCAATAGGTTCAATATATTAATTCCATACTAAATATATTCTGTGTTATTATTATTACATATAGACTGCATTAATATATTACGATATTTTCTTGATGATTGTGAGTAGTGTAACAAACGATCATACAAAATATGAGATAAACTAGATTGTTTTAACATTACACTAGCTATAAAATATTTAAAAATTACATTTTCTTTTCCATCGTTTCATATTTACCATTTTAACCAGATGCAACATTTTTTACGCTATCTAAATTTCACAAAAATATGCTGATGATGTATTTAGAAAAAATAATCCAGCAATTATTTTTCATTAACTCTGTATAGATGATAAGTAAATTACATATTTTTTATATTTAGTATATGTATTTTATAATTTTTTTAAGTCTTATTATTATTATATGTTTTTTTATAAATTATTTAAGTAAAATCTATTATGATAAGTATATAATATTATTTTTTATTAATCCATAGCTATACAACTAAATATAACACTAAATTTATGGATATTCATTTTATATATAAAAATTTTTGTCTAAACATTATTATTTTATATATTCTATTTGTCAATTATAAACATTTATAATTTTTCTTTTATTATTTAGTAAAAAATTTACCAAAATGCTTCAATTAATAAGACAATGTTAAATTTTCTAAATAATTAGAAAATTAAGTGTTACACATAAATACGCAGCAAATATTTAAATATTTAACATTTAAATTATTTTATTTCAATTATATCTACTTATTCTACAGATATACACTGACAAGTAATGAAGGGTCTATCTGTTTTATGTTAACTAATGACAATAGAGAATATATAATTTAAAAAAAAACTTAAGTTTATTATCATTTTTTTATGATAATCCCTATTTATATATAAACATACACTTTATTTTTCAATGTGAAATAATAAACTCTTTTTTAAATATATTTAATTATATTTTTCATATAAATGGTATCATTTTATTTATTTAATAGTTTTTTAAATAATTTTAATCTATTTTTAGAGATTAATATATAGATTAGACCTTTTTATTAATTTTTGATTTTAAATAAGCTTAATTTTTTTTCTGTATTTTATTAATATTATAAAAATATGCCTCTATTTAAGAATTTAATAGGCTAGTTAATTGTAATTAAAGTGCATTCTATAGAAACGTTTCTATTAGTTAGGATAAATAAATATCAAATTAACTTGGTACAATGTTTATATAAACACAATTTTAGTAGCTTGGAAAATATAACTATGCAGTGTATGCTTAGAATATTCTAAAATATTCTCTCAATATCATGTGATATTGTAAGGTATATTATCAATCATTTTTTTATCATCAAATCAAACCATATATGGTTTAAAAACTTAAGATTATATTTATTATTCAGTATTACTATCATAAATTAGGAGTATCATAGAGTATGAGTGTGTTATTTATGAACCGCATCTGACTAGTATAATACATTCATATGCTACCAATTAATTTAATCATTTTATTATAAAAAAAGCATTACTTTTATAAAATAATGATTGTGCAAATAGATAATGAGATATGTTAAAAATGTGCTTTATTTTCAAAGAAAGTAAACAAATTCATTACAATATTCTCTAATCACTACAAAATTCAATTTATTTTTATAAAAATATCAACAAAAAACTTAATTAATAATATTATACGTTTAATATTTTATGATTAATAAAAACTGAAATCAATTTATAAAGTTATATAAAATAACTTAAACAATTGTTAAATGTTATGAACGATTTACCGTGCTTTTACATAAAATTAAAGTACTTTATGAACAATATAATATGTAACAAGGATCTATGACCTTTATACATAAATCTTAGAATTCTCTACTAGTAGAAAATATACTGGATATTTTTTTAGTTATAATGAATTATTCCCTTCACATTTGTAAGAATCATATCAATAAATATAATAGCAATGTAACTATATAAAAGTATAACTTTTAATACAAATTTGATGAAATAAACCAGCAATACTTTAACATTATTAAAACATTATAGCAATAAAGAAACAAGAACTTTTTTAGATAGTGTCAACTTTTAATTTAATTAAGATAGCCTCATAATTTGTATTCAAATAGAAACTGCTTAAGTTTTTGAAAGTTCTCAACCACAATTTATAAAATTTAATGTCCATCTCTCAGTTATTAATTTCACAATGTTAATGAATAAATATTATTATTTAATCATTAAAATAAATTCAAATCTGTTTAACTAATAACTCAGTTGGAATGTATAATATATTAACTATTCTAGTATGGTGTTAATTTAAGCATCAGTAATAATAATGATTTATAGCTCTCTATTTGGCTATAGATCTAAATCATTAAATTTTTGATCTTTTAAAATTATATTAAAATTCTTAATTATGCTTATATTTGTAAATTAGCAAAGTTTATATATCTCTTATATGCTATAGATTACTTTTCAACACTATGAATTAACTTTATAGTAGAAGACGAATCTTACCTGATCATATTTCTTAATACATTTACACTATTCACTAAAACTGTAAATAAAATAGCTTTAAGATATATGTAAGAACATTCAAACTCTTAAATAAAAATCTTGGTTATTTTTATTAATAAAGGCGTAGATAAAAATGTCCCATTTACTTTATAATTGATTTTGTCTATCTATATCTAGATATTGAATGAAATATATGTATAGTATATATAATTTAAACAATAACTTTAATTAATAATTAGAAAATTTTATAATTGTATACTTTTAATCATTAAAAATTAGTTTATTTAAAGATTTAAGATGCGCATATACTATAAATTAGGTTTTTTAGTTTTTAAAAACTTTATATTGGGATTAAATTATTGATAAATTTTTATATGATTATATATAAAATATTGATAAAAAATAAGAAATTGTGTTAATATTTCTGTTTATAGTATTATGAAATATGATTGGCTATTTAAACTATTATTCTTAACTTCAATACCAATAAAATTCAAATTGTAACAGTCCAAAAAATAGTGCTTTAAATATATGTTTAGCTTATTTATAAAAATTAATTTTCATTATAATAATATTTTAAAAATCATAATTTAGCTCCCTATCTAGGTATTAAGTTTATCATTGTTAATGAATGATTAATGTAGTTAAGAAAAAAATTTAGATCCCCTAGCCAATAATTTCAATAAAATAGTATCGTAAAACATTAGAAATACAATAATGAATGAAAAAGGGATAAATGTATAATTAAAGTGTAGAACAGAGATTTATATTGGGTTTAAAATTTTACATAACCTAATAAAATTTATACAATCTATGTTATCTTGCAATAAAGTAACATGGGGCTATTTTATCTATATTTTTTTCTGTGTAATATACGTTAACATAATATTAAATCATATATCAAGACAATTTTATAGCTAAAATCATAATAAGATATTTTTAGTCAGTTTATTATGATTTAAATTTGTTTATACTTTTTTTTAAACAAAATCTTACAGAAAGTTAATCGATAGCTAAGAAATTCACTAATAAATAAGAATAATAATTCATTAGAATGTAAATGATCATATATGAGGATAAATTTATTACTAGTAAAATTAAATCTAATTAAAAATATAGAGTTAAATTTTTAATAAATCTTATACATTAAAATGGAACTTGGCTACAACGAAATATTACAATAGTGTTGAATAATAGAGATATTCTAAGGACCTGAAATTAAATGCTTGTGAATAAGGAAAAACAGTAAAAGTATTGATCTATTGCTTTAAAAAAATACAATTTTTAACTACAGTACTCTCCAACAGCTGTAATTTTTAATCGTTCATATAACAAAAATAGATAATTAAGCATTCCATAACAAAAAATCTTTTTAGAAAATTTTTAATAGAGTTATAATTAAAATAATTAAGTAAATTTTCAAGTTAATATAAATATAAAAGAAAAAAATGATTAAGAATTACTGGCTGAAAGATTTTCTTACAGAATAATGATTGCATTAATAATTGAAGCTGGAAGTACAAAAATTAGAGATATATAAAAGCAAAGCAGATAATTTATTTTTGAGAATTTTTCTAACATTAAAAATGCTGTGAGATTCAATTAGGTTATAAAAGAAACGTGTATTTTAGTGTCTATAAAATCTATAAATAAATCAATTCAGTAATCGTAGTAAATTCAACGATACATCATGATATGACCCTAGCATTAAACCAATATTATTAACTATACAACATTTTTTTTATTAGTAGACATGTGATACTAGTTGTTTGATTTTTAAAAGTATTTTAAAAATGTGATAATTTTAGAAAAAAGTATATACTTGTAGGTTAAACTTTTACATCATTAGAAAAATAAAAAACCATCTTATGGTGAGCTACCTATAATAATATTTAAGCATTAGTTACTATTGATTATGCCATAATTAAGTAAAGTTTCAAAAGGAGTTGCATCGTATACCATCATAAACCTCCATATACTTCCCTATAAATTACCTTATTTAAACCTTTACTTATTTATGTCACTCTATATTATAAAGTCACTATTATTATGATATACTTCTAATCATCTATTTTATCATTATTTTTTTTAATAAAATTAATTTATGGAAATATATAAGCTCACTTGTTGAACTATTTATATTGTAAACATAATAGTTTTATTTATTAATATCATGAATATCTTTCTTTTAGAACTTTAATTAATTAAATTACCATATTTTTAATAGTAGATTTGTTTTATATTTAATTATTTTTATGTTTAATTTTGATAATCATATATTTCTACTATATAAAAGTTATATTTTTTACTTAATAATAGATGTATTAAATTGTATTACTAGTAAAGCTACCATTTAAAAATTTATCTTATTTATGATTTACTAATTTAATACATAGAACATACTGCTAGATTGTAAATAAAATAATTATTATATGGTATAGCGTTATTATTAAATGACAGATAATTTACTGATAACGTAAATGAGTAATTAGCACATAAAAGGATAAGTTTTTGTTTTGCTTAAATTATGGTTGCTTCTCTGGCGTTACCCAGTTGTCAACAGGCTCACACCTACGAATGATATAATGATATTCTAGCTAAGATCAGTAATTCAATAGATTAACTTTATGACTAATTTATTAATTCAAAATTATCAATATAACCTATTAAATTATGTTACTATATAGTGATCTATGTTGTGTGATTTTTCCTTTTTATTGTTTTAAAAGATCAATTGTTTCTATCATTTGTGATTAGTCTATATCTCAAATGTCCAAAAACATAGTATCAAGAAATATAATATCTATTTTATAATTTAATTACTTTCATTTTTAAAAAATTAACCTAATTATAATGTAGGTATAGTATACTCGACAGTTTCTTTAAAATATAGGATTAGTATTTGTTAAAAAAAATATTTTTTTCAAAAGAAATTGTGTTATCAAAAACAATTCTATGATAAAACTCATAATATAATATAATAACTTACTTAAATAGTAAAAAACTAGTAAGAAAAGTTGTCTTTGACATTTCATATAAAAAATACCAGTTTCCTATATTTTTTTAAATTTCTGTGTTATAATTTAAAATAACTTTGTGATATTCAACATGATTAATTTTATATCAATAGAAAGTTGTAATGAATATAAATTTTTTTATTAATTATCCTAAAATAATGACTGTAAGAAGTTTATTAAATTTATAATAATAAAAATAATTGCAGAATAAAGCATACTATTAAAATTATATATGAATCCACTTTATTTATTTCAATAATTTAGCTAATCTATATAATATTTATGATGAAGTTTAGCATTTATCGTGAAAAGATTGTATAGTTTTTTAAATTTGTTAATCTTTTCCTATTATTTTGTACTAATCTACCAATATGGCCATTTATTTTTAACTCGAATATGCTTTTACTATAGGTTATATTAAGATATTTTAACATTATTTTAAACAGTCTTAACTGAAATCATTCTGGGTTAAAATTAGGTCATGACAAATTGAAAAAACTGGATAAAATTTTGTACTCCTGTTGTTTAGCTTCATATTTGTAATACCTTTATAGCATTTATTAAGAAAATATGTTCTTATTACTAGTAATTGTAGTATATAAATATTAGGGTTAATTATAAAGCAATTTGAAAAATAAAAGAATGTTTTTATTATAAATTTGTTTCTTTAAATTCATGCCCATGTTTTTAAAACATTCGATTTCTTTCATCGTATTTTATTTTTACACATAATAGGTAAATTACATAAGGATTTTATCAAGAAATGTTTTTCAATTAAAATACTTTTTTAATTAAATTCAGGAAGATCAAAAATACTAGCTTTATTTTCATGAGATTATGGTATTTCTATAGATAGCTAATTCGAATGTTTAAATAACCAATAAAATTTTGTATTAAATCTAAAAAGGCAATGCTTTTTTTGTCTTTTATTAAACATCTTAAATATTAAGAGAATTTTTCATAAAAATATGTCAAATATAATTTAATACTTAATATTATAACTACATTGTTGAATATTCTAAAAATAACCCAATTTTATAATGTAAATAAAAATAGATATCAAAATTTTAATAAAATTTAAAAAAAATTATTTATTTATCATAACTAAATTATCCTGTTAGAAACGTATAATTTTTTGGTATAGAACCTTTTAATGGATAGGATATGTCGTACTTTATTTTAAATTGATAAATATGGGCAATTTTTACTTAAATAATGTTAAATAAACTATAAAGTTACATTAGGTAAATATTCACCTTGATGATAACGCATGTGTTTGAAAATTAAACGTCTAATGTTATTAATGTGAATCCTACTATAATAATAATAATGATAGCAGCCTCATATTTAATTAAAAAATTATAAAATATTATTAGAAAAAAACAAAAATTTGCAATGTAAAGGTTTTTAGTATAGTTTTATGATTAAAAATAATTCATTTTAATATTTTATACATAATTTTAATAACTTTTAGAATAGAATGTTCTAATATAAACACCAAACACTAATCAAATTATTTATTAATGTTGTAAAACACATATCTTAATAAGTACGTAGTAATTTAATGTAAATAAAAATAGAATAAAAAATAAACAAAATTATAGTATTTATATCATAAATTAAAATATTGTCCATTTATTAATCGAATAGTTATATTTTGTATACCAATATTAATCATTAATTAAAATAGAAACATTTATTAATATTTTATTGTTGTAAAATTGTAAAAAAATATGGTTTTAAATATGAAAATATCCATATTTTTTTGGATTAATATTAAAAATTAAAAAATAACAAATTTTTCCTAATGTTTACTAAATCAAATATTCTTCCATTTATCTCTTATTAAAACAATATTTAAAATGATTATTATTATTAATTTAAATCTATATGATTTTTAATAATATTTACACACATAGATAAAATAATTTAATTACATATTTAGGTCTTTAAAAGCTATATGCTTCAATTTTGTATATAAATGAATTGATTTGGTCATATTACAATCATATGAGTGAATTTAATGATTTAATAATAAAATAAATTAGATTTCTATTTTTATAATTTAAATGAGTGAGTATTGTTGTTATGATCATATTTATATGTATTTTTTACCCTATCAAATTCGTATTAAATAAAACGTGTACATTTTTAAACAAAAATTCAGTCATTGTTTTTATAAACTAACATAAAAATACTACATATTGTTATCTATATATTCCAAAATATTATAACAAATACTAAAATAGTTAACAAAGACAACTACAAGTTTGTATTATTGATATTTATGTGAGATAGTGATGGGAATTTTAATATTTTGTATAAAATAATTATGGCTATCATAATTAAACATGGTAAGATAATAGTAACCATAACTATCATAATTATATGTTTTGTTTGAAATAAATTTATTGATGATTTAATACGAATGCTTGATATTCTTTCATAGTGATTTGTACAGTTTGTTCTAATGTCTTTATTAGGTAATATAACATGGCTATAATTTTAATATAAAAAATATTATTGCACCATGTTAATCTATGTTTACTTTATATACCTATTAAATTACATTCTAGTGTAATATATAAAAGAATAATAAATTTTTTTTGTAATAAGTTAAAAAACAACTTTTTTAATAAAATATCTAATAAATAGAATAGATTAAAGTATATTTAATTGCCATCTAAATTCTAATGTCTATATAATTACGATTTCTAGGAAATACTTAATAATTTATTAGAATATTAAAAAAAATGAATTAAATGATGATTATATATAGCATTATGAATTTAAAGAAATTTACATTTGCATTTAAAATAGTTATTTATTTAATTAAATAATTTAAATGATTTTAAATAATTAAAATTAATTATTTATAATTTTTATCCATTATTTCTTTAATCTTATAAACAATATGTTATTATAAATATATTTTTTATATTTGTAAGTTATTTTTGAAAAAATAAATCATATAATTATTAAAATTTTATATAATAAATTAGATTAGATAAATTATATAGAAACTATTCATTAATATCACCTTATTCAT
>JRUX01001052.1:0-13781 GCA_001407235.2 Kudoa iwatai
AAAAATAATTGCTGGATTATTTTTTCTAAATACATCATCAGCATATTTTTGTGAAATTTAGATAGCGTAAAAAATGTTGCATCTGGTTAAAATGGTAAATATGAAACGATGGAAAAGAAAATGTAATTTTTAAATATTTTATAGCTAGTGTAATGTTAAAACAATCTAGTTTATCTCATATTTTGTATGATCGTTTGTTACACTACTCACAATCATCAAGAAAATATCGTAATATATTAATGCAGTCTATATGTAATAATAATAACACAGAATATATTTAGTATGGAATTAATATATTGAACCTATTGGAAGAAAATATTGTTTTATCATATATGAAAGAATTGGATAATAATGAAAATACCGATATACTAGGATATAAAATCTATGCAAGGGAATGTGAAGGTATTCATGCTGTAGTGATTGGTAGTAGCTGGAAACAGAAATTATTTAATAATAATTTAAAATAAAAAATGCATAATGATACATTTTACTGGATATTTGAATTATATTTTTAATAATATACATTTATAACTATAGATATAAGAAGTTGTATAACAAAGGGAATGTCATATTTTAGTAATATATCTAATAAAAATGAAATACAAATAAGAATATTATATGAGTTTAGTTTAATGTAAAATAATCAATTTTTTTAAAAGTTAGCATCAAATAATATAGATTGTCTGAGAAAACCAAATATGAAATTATTAAAAACGATAAAAGTGTAATACAAGAAATATTACCTCATAATGAATACAAGGAAGCAGTTATATTAACATCACATTTATCAGCACTCTACAGATACATAGGATTAAATATAGCGCAAGATTTAGAAATGAAAAAGTAATTGACTTATGTTTTGAACTGAATTAGAGAACTTTTTAGAAAAAATTATATGACTTATTCCACTCATTATCTTTGGATAGGATTTACTACAGAGAACCCTTCTATATATGATCCAGATTTTATGTCTATAGTAACTATTAACGGAAAAAGTTATAACATATTTGCAAATAATTTTTTTTGTAATGGAATAAAGAGTCTAGTTGAATCTATTAAATACAATCTATATATGGTTAATATATTTTCTTATGGTATAATTTATAAAAATAGTTCATATTAGAAAGCAGAATGTGATAATACTACTCATGGAGAATTTTATGATGATCCTTGTTTAGCTGATGGCTTGTATTTTAACATACAAAATAATACAGAACTACAAAATTGCATATTGGTTGTAAAAACAAATAAAATATTAAAATTTAAAGGTTTATTTCATAGAAAATTATGCGATGAGCAAATTAGTAAAATAATAAATGATGAATCACATGGATACATGAGTGGTTGTAGATTAGCAGATATTAAAAATGATTTATTTCCCATTAATTCTACAATAATTGTATGTTAATCAATGGTATAAAATAATATTTGGAATTATTTAGTTATTAAGACATATCTTTTCTAAAAATAACATCATAGCAATAGACGTATATAATAATATGTTGAACAGTTACATTAACAATTACTGCCCTACTGTTAGACCTATATCAAATATGGAGGTATTTGAGTTAGATCATCTTTTTTTAATGACAAATTTTACAAAAAATAGGAAAAATTACAGAATCAAATATCTTGTTTCTATTTAATTAGTATATATAACATCTTAAAGAGTAAACATTTACAAAATCGTGTTCAAAATATAGATCTTAATGATAGGTCATTAACATAAAATGATAATTAACTATATATTAATTTTAGAGAAGAAAATGAACGCAATACAAGATATAAGGGCTTTATTGCTAGTGATCCTAGAATTGGTATACTAATTAAAGACTACACATTAGATATCAAAAAGTAAGAAAATATATTTAAAAATAGTTTATTTGTCAATTAAAATTATAAACATTTATCCTGATATTATAATATTCATCAATCAATTTATATCAATAAAAAGTAGCTTTTATACAGAAATAAAATAAAATTTTATAAATATTAATAGATGGAAGAAAATTCTTTATGTAATCGTAATAGGAATTGTTCTTATAGCCAACAACAATTTGACATAAATTTAAAATCATAATTTATTCTAATTAATTATATGTTTTAAAAATTATGACATTTAGTAAAATAAAACCATACACAAAACTCATCAAGCTTCAATATATGGTACCATTCGAAAAAATTTCATACTTTACTTTTCAACAAAGATTTCACTTATTCTATATGAAAAATAAAATTGTTATTGTGATAGCTTCTATAATTGTAACATGTGTGATAGTAATATGCATTATATATGGGTATAAAATATTAAAAACTATATCATAATTACACATTAATATGAAATATTGAAGTTTATGGTAATCCTAACACAGCTATTATAATATTTACTTGACTATATCAAACAAAAAATAAATGATACTGTTTTATTAAAATATTGTTACAGCAAAGTGTATTTTATTACTTATCATGCACTTTAGATATTCTTTTAATATTAATTTAATGAATTAATTTTAGCATTAGTAACTCAAATATTATTTTATTGATATTTTTGTATATCATATACATTTCTTTATCATAATATAAACAAATTATTCTTATATTCACGTATAGTTATTAATTGTAAATTAATTATTCAAAATAACATCTATTTATTCAAATAATAAAAATCATTATAATTCATTAAAAATTATTTTATTACCCATACTTTAGATATAAATTTATATTAAAAGAATTTATTTTAGCTGTTAAATTATTAATATTAGAAAATAATTATAAAATAATACCTGTTTCTCTTTATCAATAGTCTTTTATATTCATAAGTATGTTATCGTTCGTTAACCATCTTCACCAAAATCATTCATCATTCTATTACTATTTTTTAATCAAATGATATAATTCTAAAAGTTAAAATATTATAATACATTATTTTTGAATGTAATAGCTATCATTTTATTATTTTTAACTATGAATGCTATTTATAAAAAGTTTAAAATATCTTTTCAATATTTCATTCATCAAAAGAGCATATGTAATTTTTATATTTTCTATTTTTGAATCAAAATAATTCATAAATCTATCAATTATAATTATTACAATATAACAAATTTACCTTTATCATTGCATTCTGAAACAGGTGAAAACTCTCAAGCCATTCAATTTAAAACTACATATTAGTAATTAAACTGCGCACGCATCGCGCAAGCGCAAATTTAATTGTTTTAATAAATAAAATAATGGTATGTCGAATATTCAATTTATTATTTTTAAATGATTCATTTACTTTATTAGGTGTAAAAAATATGCGATATATTTTTATCACGGAATGAATAAATATGCTATCAAGCTGTTAATAATAATGTATTTCCAATCTATTTTATAAAAATAGAATTCATATTTACAAGTTTATGAAAGTTTATACTCTTTAAAAAACTATTTTCATGATAGATTGTATATTACATACTTGTATTTAAGTTATTATATTCTATTTAATAGGAAGAATCACAACGATTGTCGGTATATGTACACATAGTAAGGATATGGATTGAAGTGCGCTTCATAAAATGAATGAATAAATCCATACCATTTACATTACAATATATGGAGAATAAACTAATTCAAGTATGTATATTCAATTTGTATAAAAATAATCTTTGATTATAATAATTACTGTAGTAACATTCAGTAGGTTGATAAAATAACAATAAGAATTATCATATTTATAATGATAAAAGTTAGATAACATGGAGTTTTTTAGTAAATACTACAATAAAAAAAGTGTTAATTATGATTGAATAGATGAGTCTTAGTTTCCATTTTATTTTTTCAACACCTAAAAAAGTAATATTTTATTAAATTCTGCATACACTAATACATACTTTGGATGATTGTATACTGTCCAATAATGGATTAAAAAAAAGCCATTTAAGGTTAATTATTGTATAACATTTAAATAGAAAATCCTTATATATGGAATATTGTCATAAAAAACATGTATTCAAGCGGAAGAACTACAAAGAGAAAGACCAACAACTATTGCAATAAATATGATAACAAATTTTCCAATAAAAAGGTATGTATTATTAATATTATTATAGATATTAATTCTATAATCCATATACTAGTTTGCACAATAATATATTCCATTGAGAATTAAATTAAAAAGTTACTATGTTAAAATAAGATTATTAAGTTAGACTTTTAACAAAGATTTAAACAAAAAATATAGAGTAAATACTATCTACTCTATATGAAAATATAGATTAGAAGTGATAATTCAAACCATAATTTTTATACCAAAATTAATCTATACAAGTACATTAGATATTATTTAATTATGATGGATGATTTATAGAACATAATTTTTTTTATCATGTATCATATGCCTATTTTAATAAAAATAAACTATGTTGAACAGGTATAACTAATACTGATGATAATACGGAATAAAGACGATAACAAATATGATTATGTTATTACATAAGAGATGATGCGCTTTCATTGTAGTACTTAAATCGCCGCATAGCAGCTAATTTTAATAATCGGCATATATTGTGTTTTGTTGTTAATTAAAAAAATTTTTTAATGATTCAAGAATATGATCTACTACCATCTATAACTACTCCCATTAAAAGAAAAGTAATAACAATATCAACTAACAGATTTAAGTAGTTTGTTAATCACTCCACACATAATAATACTTAACCATATTATAAAGACAAATATTTGATGGATGTTAACTAATCTAATATTTTTATGATAGAATAATTATTTTATTGTGTTTATATACATACTATTTAGACTGTGGATATAGTTGCATCGCCTATTAGAGAAAACTTATTACATAATGTGACATTTCCAAGCAAACAAAATCCTTCTTTTTATAGGTAAAATATTATTACTATATTTTTTAATAATTATTAATCTATGAAATATATTTTATTAGATATATTCCATCAAATAAAAATGATAATAGTGATGATTTTCATAATCAAATTATAACACAGCAAAACAATCATGTATATTATAATTGGTATAAAAATTGTTACACTTTTTTTTAAAGTTTAATTTTAAACTCTTTTCTTGTTCACACAATCGTGATGGAAGGTATTTTTATATAGTTTAGTATATATTTATAATATAATAATAGATCATGCAATTTTCTTTGGATGTGTCCTAATTATAATATTTTAAGACCTGCCGACCATGATGTTGAAAATAATAGTATATTTTATTTATTTCCAATATCATTCATATATATATGAAATTGAAATCTTTTAAATTATTATATGACTTTATTATTATTATTATTATTTATTGTAGATAGTTTTTTTTCATATCATAATTTTTATTTAAATATTTATTATATTAATATAATATTGTATTTTAGTTGAAAAACGTTCTTATTATCAATTACACACTAAAATCTTAGAAAATGAAATACTTGGAGAGAATATCTCTGAAAATGATGTAATAACAGTTATCATTATTATAACATTAGCTTATATTGATTAAAGAAATTCTCTGTTACACCTGTAAAAAATATAAACAATAACAACATTTTAAAAGTATGTATAGATAATTAATATTTGATTATTACATGATCTTTTTGTTTGTTAGTTTTCTGTAAATAGTAAAAGTAACAACTCTTGTAGTATATTTGAAAAATCTCCTACAATTCCATATACTTGTGCTACGTAAGTGTATATGCATATGACTATCTTAAGTGTTAATTCTTATAGAAAAGACTCTCTATTTACACCAAGAAAAGTAATTTATATTTAAATTCATTTATTATTTGTAATATTATAGAAACTATGCCTACCAGATATATCAGCCTATAAAGTGTTAGATGCTCCTGGAATTGTTGTATGTTTTAATTTAATAAATACATATATTTAGAGATATATATTAGGATGACTTTTATCTTAAACTTATTGATTGGTCACATAATAACATACTTGCTGTTGCACTTGATAAAAAACTCTATGTTTACAATTATTTTAATGAAAATGTATTAAAAAATATTATATTTAGTTGTAAAAATTTTTTAAGGTCAAAGAACTAGTCGATCTTACTAGATATAGAGAATTAATTACATCTGTTGCTTGGTCAAAAAATGAAGTAATTTAGTTCATTATTATATACATGTAGTGTATGTTTTTTTAAACAAATTTATACAATAAAATGAAGCATTTCTATATAAATTGATTTATTTTTACTATGTTAATAACTATAATATTATTTAATTATTACATGATACAAATAAGATGTAGACTTTGATAATTGAGTATTTTCTTTGTTTTTAAAAGCAAAATATGCTCTAAGTCATTGTTATTAACTCATATTGTATTTATAGAAATTTATGATTAATGCACTTAGTTTTTCTGTAAAATAATAATACATATTTTAAATAATTTTTGGAAAACTACAAAACTATTTGCATTAAACAATAATACATTTGACATATTTTAAAAAAATTTTTTGATTCATTTCTATTTTATAGCCTGAGAAATTACTTTTCGGTACAAGTAGAGGTAGAATTCAATATTGGGATGTTAATGCCGACAAATGTCTTTTTCAAAGACCCATACACAAAGATAGAATTGGTTTTTTATTAATATTAATCATATAATAGTTATTTGCTAAGACTTTTTTTATTTATAGGGACACTTGACTGGAATGAACATTGTTACACAACTGGAAGTAAAGACAAACAAATTCAACACTTTGATATTAGAGAAAAATCAACTACATTACCAATTTTTTCATTTAACAAACATTCTCATGAAGTATTATATTAATAGACATAGGAGAAATAGAATAAAATTTAGATTTGTGGCTTAAAATGGAGTCATGGTGGTCATATGCTTGCTTCGGGTGGCAATGATAACAAAGTATATATTTTTTTAATTCAACTTAAACTAATACACTCTCAATTAGTTAATATTATGGAGTAGTCACAACAGTGAACCAATGGTAGAATTTGAGTCACATGTAGCAGCTGTACGAGCACTTGCTTGGAGCCCTCATGATGTAATTATTTTGTTTTCAAACATACAATTACACTAATTTCACTAAAAAATATTGTATTTAGCATGGTAAATTAGCTTCTGGGGGTGGTTCTGCTGATAGAACTATTAAAATTTGGAATACACTAACATTTAATATGATAAAATCTGTGACAACAAAATCACAAGTATGTAATCTTGCATGGTCTGATCATTGTAAACGTATTCTTTCTACTCATGGTTACAATGACAATTCTATTTGCATATGGGACTATCCATCTATGAATGTAGTTCTTCGTTTAAAAGGTCATTCTTTTAGAGTACTTCAAATGGTAATTTTACATTGATTTTCATTTAAATTTATTCATTATTACAAACTTAATATATGAATGAATTGATGATAGGCTATGTCACCAGATGGCCAAGATACAGTTACAGCTACAGGAGATGAAACTGTTAGATTTTGGAAGGTATTTCCCTATCAATCTTGTTCAAAAAAGGTATGTTTTATTTTTTGAATATTATTTTATAGTAGTAAACTCATTAATATTATTTAGAAATTATCATCCTTGATGAAAAGTGTTCCTTCACTTCGCTAATCAATTCAGCGCGTACATTTTTTATCTCATTTTTCAACCTTTTTTACCTAATTTTCAAATAACACCAACAAACAACATTTACGTATTCTTTGTTTGTTTGCTAGACTCTTATTTTTTATAAAAACTTGCAATATCACATTCACAATTATTTTAAATCATAATTAAACAAATATCTTAACCACTATATGATTTCTATTTTCCATTAGATGATTGCGTAGATTATTTTAATGGCGGTTCATAATGTTTCTAATAAATTCATTTAATTATTTACGATATGCATAAAAAATTAAGAGTAAGATCTCTAATATCTGTATAAATTTCGAAAAGTCATTTTGTGTATTATATTGAATCATTTTGTGAGTTTAAAAGAGAATTCTTTTCTTATAAAAGCGGTATTTTTGTTAACAATTGTTTGAAGCCATCAAGACTATGATTTTGAATATTAATTGCTATAGTATGAGATAACATAATTCAAATTTTAGGAATATATTACGCCCATACAAGTAGGAGTCCTTAGATAAATCAATTTGTTAATAAGTGATTATGTGAATATGTTATTTTTTGTTTAAATTTCAACAATATTATTTTTGGAATGTTATTATTTCAAATAAAAGTAAACATTTTCTAGTTAAAATGTACCATATCAACCAACACCATTATGGAGATATTTTTATGGTTTTATACAATTAATATATAATTTAAATTTTTATTATATAAATATAAAAAACATTAGACAATCCAAAATAAACTATAATTTAATATTAACTATCTATTAGTATATAATTCTTAATTACACTAATACACACTTCAATTCATAAAATATAAACAATATATTAAGTATTTTATATTAAAATTAGCATTATAACATGATAGATATTTTGTTATAGCTACTATGAATGGAAACACATCACACATCACTTTACCACGTCACTTCAACGACAATTTCCGAGCCAATTTAGATCGGTATTTTGATAACAACACGATTTATTATGGAAGAAGATGAAGTTGATGATACTAAAAATGATTTATTGAATGATGAAGATAAATTAAATTGTGATAAAAATGATCCAATTTTAAAATCTAATAAAAAGAAAAAGAAGAAAAATAAAAAGAAAAAATCTAAAGCATCATCATCTAAAGTCCAAACTATTCCACCAACTATTCCAGTTGAGGATCTTTTTCCTGATAAATCATATCCAATAGGAGAGATAATGGATTATAAAGAAGAGTAAATTTTATTATTATAAATAGATAATAATTATAATTTTGATATATAAAATATGAATATTCATAGAAATATATGGAGAAAAACTGATAAGGTTAAAATGGATAATGATTCATTTAACATTGATTATTATAATGAACTTCGATTAGCAGCTGAAGTTCATCGTCAAGTAAGAAAAGATTTTATGAATTTTGTTCAACCAGGAAAAACAATGATAGAACTATGTGAAAGAATTGAAAATAATGCAAGATTGCTTATAAAAGAAAATAAATTAGCAGCTGGTCTAGCTTTTCCAACAGGTTGTTCATTAAATAATTGTGCTGCACATTATACACCAAATGCTGGTGATACTACCGTTTTAAAATCAACTGATATATGTAAAATTGATTTTGGTACTCATATAAATGGTAGTATTATTGATTGTGCATTTACATTTTCATTCTCTGATAAATATGATAAATTAATGCAAGCTGTAAAAGATGCTACCAATACTGGAATTAAAGTGAAACATATTGTGATTTAATATGTTATTATGAATATTTATTTTAGGAAGCTGGTATTGATGTTAGATTAATGGATATAGGTGCAGCTATTCAAGAAGTTATGGAAAGTTATGAAGTTGAAATTGATGGCAAGACCTATCCAGGTATATCTAATTAAATTGGTATATATCAGATTACTTTTAATTATTGTTACTAGTTAAAAGTATAAGAAATTTAAGTGGTCATAGTATTGAAAAATATTTGATTCATGCTGGTAAAACTGTTCCCATAGTAGCTGGGCCTGAAAGTGGAAAAATGGAAGAAGGTGAAGTATTTGCTATTGAAACATTTGGAAGTACAGGAAAAGGTCTTGTCCATCATGATATGGAATGCTCACATTATATGCTAAATTTTAAATTTAAAAATCGACCTCCAACTAGAGTTCATAAAGCACGCCTACTTCAAAAAGTTATTCATGATAATTTTGGTACTCTTGCATTTTGTAGAAGATGGCTTGATAGACTTGGTCAGGTATTAATTGTATTACTTATTGGGGTAATATTTGGAAATTAATTTTAGAGCCGATATTTAATTTCACTTAAAAATCTTGTTGAATGTGGAATTGTTGATGAATATCCACCATTGTGTGATATTAGAGGTAGTTACACTGCACAATATGAACATACAATAATATTACGCCCTACATGTAAAGAAGTTCTTTCTAGGGGAGATGATTATTAAAAAATTTGGTTTATCGATTGTTATTAAAATTACATTATTATAAAATGTAAAAAAATGGTTTTAAATTTGAATTATACCAAATTTATTATTCTATTGATTCAATACAAATCAGATAATAATAATAATTTTACTATATAAAAGTATAAAATTTTATTTTATAGGTTTTGATAATAATCAATCTCATATAATCTAGTCATCTTTAAATGTTGATATCATTTTCTTCTCCTACATCTATTTATATATTTTTATATATATTATGAGGTTTAAAAATAACTACAAACTAATAGAGATGGTGAGTAGTCAATATTATATCAAAAAATTATTGTTCTATTATTAAAATATTTTAATTTTTGATACTAATTATTATATCAAATAAGCGTTATTGTAACCATTTGAAAGTGATATTTATTTAAGGCAATAATATATTTAAAAGTTATAAATATTAAATCTTGACGTTTTAAATATTATTGATACTTTAAAATAATCAATAATTTCCATCTCATTAGATTCTAAATGATTTCATTTCCTTTTTTTTAAGTTTATGATTATATATGTGCTACATTTTTTTTACTCGACAATTGTTATTTTAATTTAATAAATTATAGTGTCTGTATAAAAAAGCAAAATAACTCATTTTCGTGTTCCTTCGGTTATTTTCAAAAATATTAAAAATAATATAAGCTTTAATAAAAATATAAAAGATTATCAATATTTATCCATTAAATTATGATGAAATAATGAATATTGTTTTTATTTTTTATTAAAAATAAAAATAACATTAACAATTATTAATGCGCATGCGTGTAGCTTCATAAAAGGTGGAAGAAGGATAATGATATGGTAGATTACTGTTAGATAACATATTTCTTTAATCTTAACAATGTATTTCTAATATAGGCATAAAATGATGCTACAGTAAATTAAAAAGTAATTTATTTTTAAGTTACTTTATGTTAATTCAGCATTATTCCAATAAATAGTCTTATAATTAAATATAAATTTATCTGTTTTGTTGATTTATCAATTTAAAATATTAATAATATCTGTATTCTACATATATATTGATAATAATTATAATTGATCATTTTTACTTTATATTTTATTAAATATACCTTATACATGTCTAATATTATCTATATTATTGGTTAAAGACACTCATTGAGTTAAAAAAAATAAAATCAAGTTATAAAAACATTTTATTATAGCTAGCTACTGCTTTTATCATCACTTACTACAATGAAATGATCAAAATATATTAGGATCGCTAAAAATGTTATTTCTATGTGTTATTTAGTCATTTTATCAATATTATTATTATTTTATCATAGAGTTGAATATTGTATTTATGTGATTAAAATTGGTTTGACATTTTGTATATGGATCAATATGAAATTCTGTATCTATTTTGTCTTGATAAATTTTATACCATGAATATAAATAAAATTGATTTATTTACTTAGATTTTTTACACATTATCAGTAGATATAAGATGCTGTTAATTGTAGCACAGTTTATAAATTGAATAATATATTACTTGTATAAATGCGCACGCATTGATTTGAGATATGCGTACGCAAAATTGTTTGCTATTAAGGTGAGTATTGAAAAATTAATGTTATTATTAAAAGTTATATGGCAGAAGAAAGAGAAGAATTTCTAAATATTGAAATAAAAAGAATAATATCATTGAAAGAAGACTGTGATGTTATTGAACAAATCAATACATCATTTGGTAAAGTTGCAAAAAAATATAGGAACAATATTTCAGATTTATATGATATATTAATGTTGTTTTTAAATAATAATTCTACAAGAATAAAATATATTATATTTTTAATGATGAGTATTGTTTTTGAAAAAAGTCATGAATTTCGTGTGTTATTTTGTAGTGAAATATACAAAATTTATAAATTAATAACAAATGATGGATATTGGGAATTTGGAAAGAAATTATCAACAAAAAAGAATACTATCTATCATAATAAACTGAAAGATCAAGCATATAATAAACTTGTTAGATGGTGTAAATATTATGGGCGAGGATATCCTCAATTATTGGAACATAAAAATTTTTTAAAAAAAAGTTTAAATATTGATATTGAAAAGTATCAAGATAACTATGACCATAGTGTTACAATAGTTAATGGTCGATTTACAGTAATTATATGCTATTTATTTGATTATTTTAAATAGTTTAATAATTATAATTTATTTTATATATCATATTATATATTTAGGTTATTTCTGATAGAGTGATTGAAGATGCAAAAGCTAAAACAAGTGTACGATTATGGCAACAAGTTTGTTCACAATTAAAATATTCATATTTTGATATTTTTAATACAATTAACCAATTGGATGAATGTTTTAAAATGTTAAATCTTGATAATTTGATAAAAAGATTAATAAATGATATTCATTTACCTGTAGAAAATAATAACATTGAAATAAATATAACAGATGATAATTTATGTATAGTTAATACAATATTTGACTATCAAAAACTAATAAAAAAACAATTTCTACCTTTATTACAACGATACAGTAAATTATATTCATTAATAGAATTTCCATTACTAGAAGAATCATCATATATTGTTGATATTGTAAAAGTTCGTAATCATATTAAATATTTTATTACAGTTGAAAATCTCATAGATAAAATAAAATTTATCAATCAATCATCTACCAATAATATATTAATATCAACTGAATTTATTGATGTTAATGAAGCTAATGAATATGAGTTAATTTTAGATCATGATCCTAATTTATTTGATAATAATAATAATGGTATAAATAGAAAACGAAAACTACAATCATAGTTTATTATATGTCTTATTTTATATATACTTCAAAAAAAATGGTCTATATTGTTTAGATTGTCATGGATACAAATAAATTAATAACATTTTAGCTATAAAAGCTAACTCATAAATAGTATATTTAATTTTTTTATTAATAGGAATCTTTGATTATTTAAATGTTAAAATCTAATTCATTGTTTTAAATTATTATTAGATTATTATTAATGAGAATATAGTTTTTTTATATAATTATATAATATTTGTCATATTTCATATATTAACCATACATGTTTATATTTTTATTTGATTCTTTATTATTAATTTTAATAGAATAATTGAAAATCGTTAGTAATGCTGTATTGTGATAGTTATTTGAGCATTTCTCTAAGTCATTATTAGTTTATTAGTATATATTTTAAAATTGTACGACTTCATTCCAGCTAATCTATCAAATATTCATTGTTTTTATTAATATTTATTATGAAAATTTACATATAATTGTCTAATAGGTTAATATAATAGATACCTATAAGTATATCTTTATTATATATATATCTATTATTCCAATCAACTCGTAATATGACTTATATACTTTGATTAATACTTAATTTGGTATATTTACAGTAATAATTTATAGTGGTGTCACGTGACCATACGAAAGGATTACACATTAACATTGATGTGAAATGATGATGGCGTCTGTTTTAAATGGAATGAATATATATAGAAAAATATCCAAATTAATGCAAAAAATATGTAATATATATAAAATAATAAAAATTTAACTATTTATATAGATATATTTCCAAGAATAAACCGATATATTCATGTATCAAAAATAATATACACATCAAAAAGAAATATAGATGATGAAAGAAAAGAAATAACAGATAATACAATATCTATGAATAATAATAATA
>JRUX01001053.1:0-13727 GCA_001407235.2 Kudoa iwatai
AAAAATAATTGCTGGATTATTTTTTCTAAATACATCATCAGCATATTTTTGTGAAATTTAGATAGCGTAAAAAATGTTGCATCTGGTTAAAATGGTAAATATGAAACGATGGAAAAGAAAATGTAATTTTTAAATATTTTATAGCTAGTGTAATGTTAAAACAATCTAGTTTATCTCATATTTTGTATGATCGTTTGTTACACTACTCACAATCATCAAGAAAATATCGTAATATATTAATGCAGTCTATATGTAATAATAATAACACAGAATATATTTAGTATGGAATTAATATATTGAACCTATTGGAAGAAAATATTGTTTTATCATATATGAAAGAATTGGATAATAATGAAAATACCGATATACTAGGATATAAAATCTATGCAAGGGAATGTGAAGGTATTCATGCTGTAGTGATTGGTAGTAGCTGGAAACAGAAATTATTTAATAATAATTTAAAATAAAAAATGCATAATGATACATTTTACTGGATATTTGAATTATATTTTTAATAATATACATTTATAACTATAGATATAAGAAGTTGTATAACAAAGGGAATGTCATATTTTAGTAATATATCTAATAAAAATGAAATACAAATAAGAATATTATATGAGTTTAGTTTAATGTAAAATAATCAATTTTTTTAAAAGTTAGCATCAAATAATATAGATTGTCTGAGAAAACCAAATATGAAATTATTAAAAACGATAAAAGTGTAATACAAGAAATATTACCTCATAATGAATACAAGGAAGCAGTTATATTAACATCACATTTATCAGCACTCTACAGATACATAGGATTAAATATAGCGCAAGATTTAGAAATGAAAAAGTAATTGACTTATGTTTTGAACTGAATTAGAGAACTTTTTAGAAAAAATTATATGACTTATTCCACTCATTATCTTTGGATAGGATTTACTACAGAGAACCCTTCTATATATGATCCAGATTTTATGTCTATAGTAACTATTAACGGAAAAAGTTATAACATATTTGCAAATAATTTTTTTTGTAATGGAATAAAGAGTCTAGTTGAATCTATTAAATACAATCTATATATGGTTAATATATTTTCTTATGGTATAATTTATAAAAATAGTTCATATTAGAAAGCAGAATGTGATAATACTACTCATGGAGAATTTTATGATGATCCTTGTTTAGCTGATGGCTTGTATTTTAACATACAAAATAATACAGAACTACAAAATTGCATATTGGTTGTAAAAACAAATAAAATATTAAAATTTAAAGGTTTATTTCATAGAAAATTATGCGATGAGCAAATTAGTAAAATAATAAATGATGAATCACATGGATACATGAGTGGTTGTAGATTAGCAGATATTAAAAATGATTTATTTCCCATTAATTCTACAATAATTGTATGTTAATCAATGGTATAAAATAATATTTGGAATTATTTAGTTATTAAGACATATCTTTTCTAAAAATAACATCATAGCAATAGACGTATATAATAATATGTTGAACAGTTACATTAACAATTACTGCCCTACTGTTAGACCTATATCAAATATGGAGGTATTTGAGTTAGATCATCTTTTTTTAATGACAAATTTTACAAAAAATAGGAAAAATTACAGAATCAAATATCTTGTTTCTATTTAATTAGTATATATAACATCTTAAAGAGTAAACATTTACAAAATCGTGTTCAAAATATAGATCTTAATGATAGGTCATTAACATAAAATGATAATTAACTATATATTAATTTTAGAGAAGAAAATGAACGCAATACAAGATATAAGGGCTTTATTGCTAGTGATCCTAGAATTGGTATACTAATTAAAGACTACACATTAGATATCAAAAAGTAAGAAAATATATTTAAAAATAGTTTATTTGTCAATTAAAATTATAAACATTTATCCTGATATTATAATATTCATCAATCAATTTATATCAATAAAAAGTAGCTTTTATACAGAAATAAAATAAAATTTTATAAATATTAATAGATGGAAGAAAATTCTTTATGTAATCGTAATAGGAATTGTTCTTATAGCCAACAACAATTTGACATAAATTTAAAATCATAATTTATTCTAATTAATTATATGTTTTAAAAATTATGACATTTAGTAAAATAAAACCATACACAAAACTCATCAAGCTTCAATATATGGTACCATTCGAAAAAATTTCATACTTTACTTTTCAACAAAGATTTCACTTATTCTATATGAAAAATAAAATTGTTATTGTGATAGCTTCTATAATTGTAACATGTGTGATAGTAATATGCATTATATATGGGTATAAAATATTAAAAACTATATCATAATTACACATTAATATGAAATATTGAAGTTTATGGTAATCCTAACACAGCTATTATAATATTTACTTGACTATATCAAACAAAAAATAAATGATACTGTTTTATTAAAATATTGTTACAGCAAAGTGTATTTTATTACTTATCATGCACTTTAGATATTCTTTTAATATTAATTTAATGAATTAATTTTAGCATTAGTAACTCAAATATTATTTTATTGATATTTTTGTATATCATATACATTTCTTTATCATAATATAAACAAATTATTCTTATATTCACGTATAGTTATTAATTGTAAATTAATTATTCAAAATAACATCTATTTATTCAAATAATAAAAATCATTATAATTCATTAAAAATTATTTTATTACCCATACTTTAGATATAAATTTATATTAAAAGAATTTATTTTAGCTGTTAAATTATTAATATTAGAAAATAATTATAAAATAATACCTGTTTCTCTTTATCAATAGTCTTTTATATTCATAAGTATGTTATCGTTCGTTAACCATCTTCACCAAAATCATTCATCATTCTATTACTATTTTTTAATCAAATGATATAATTCTAAAAGTTAAAATATTATAATACATTATTTTTGAATGTAATAGCTATCATTTTATTATTTTTAACTATGAATGCTATTTATAAAAAGTTTAAAATATCTTTTCAATATTTCATTCATCAAAAGAGCATATGTAATTTTTATATTTTCTATTTTTGAATCAAAATAATTCATAAATCTATCAATTATAATTATTACAATATAACAAATTTACCTTTATCATTGCATTCTGAAACAGGTGAAAACTCTCAAGCCATTCAATTTAAAACTACATATTAGTAATTAAACTGCGCACGCATCGCGCAAGCGCAAATTTAATTGTTTTAATAAATAAAATAATGGTATGTCGAATATTCAATTTATTATTTTTAAATGATTCATTTACTTTATTAGGTGTAAAAAATATGCGATATATTTTTATCACGGAATGAATAAATATGCTATCAAGCTGTTAATAATAATGTATTTCCAATCTATTTTATAAAAATAGAATTCATATTTACAAGTTTATGAAAGTTTATACTCTTTAAAAAACTATTTTCATGATAGATTGTATATTACATACTTGTATTTAAGTTATTATATTCTATTTAATAGGAAGAATCACAACGATTGTCGGTATATGTACACATAGTAAGGATATGGATTGAAGTGCGCTTCATAAAATGAATGAATAAATCCATACCATTTACATTACAATATATGGAGAATAAACTAATTCAAGTATGTATATTCAATTTGTATAAAAATAATCTTTGATTATAATAATTACTGTAGTAACATTCAGTAGGTTGATAAAATAACAATAAGAATTATCATATTTATAATGATAAAAGTTAGATAACATGGAGTTTTTTAGTAAATACTACAATAAAAAAAGTGTTAATTATGATTGAATAGATGAGTCTTAGTTTCCATTTTATTTTTTCAACACCTAAAAAAGTAATATTTTATTAAATTCTGCATACACTAATACATACTTTGGATGATTGTATACTGTCCAATAATGGATTAAAAAAAAGCCATTTAAGGTTAATTATTGTATAACATTTAAATAGAAAATCCTTATATATGGAATATTGTCATAAAAAACATGTATTCAAGCGGAAGAACTACAAAGAGAAAGACCAACAACTATTGCAATAAATATGATAACAAATTTTCCAATAAAAAGGTATGTATTATTAATATTATTATAGATATTAATTCTATAATCCATATACTAGTTTGCACAATAATATATTCCATTGAGAATTAAATTAAAAAGTTACTATGTTAAAATAAGATTATTAAGTTAGACTTTTAACAAAGATTTAAACAAAAAATATAGAGTAAATACTATCTACTCTATATGAAAATATAGATTAGAAGTGATAATTCAAACCATAATTTTTATACCAAAATTAATCTATACAAGTACATTAGATATTATTTAATTATGATGGATGATTTATAGAACATAATTTTTTTTATCATGTATCATATGCCTATTTTAATAAAAATAAACTATGTTGAACAGGTATAACTAATACTGATGATAATACGGAATAAAGACGATAACAAATATGATTATGTTATTACATAAGAGATGATGCGCTTTCATTGTAGTACTTAAATCGCCGCATAGCAGCTAATTTTAATAATCGGCATATATTGTGTTTTGTTGTTAATTAAAAAAATTTTTTAATGATTCAAGAATATGATCTACTACCATCTATAACTACTCCCATTAAAAGAAAAGTAATAACAATATCAACTAACAGATTTAAGTAGTTTGTTAATCACTCCACACATAATAATACTTAACCATATTATAAAGACAAATATTTGATGGATGTTAACTAATCTAATATTTTTATGATAGAATAATTATTTTATTGTGTTTATATACATACTATTTAGACTGTGGATATAGTTGCATCGCCTATTAGAGAAAACTTATTACATAATGTGACATTTCCAAGCAAACAAAATCCTTCTTTTTATAGGTAAAATATTATTACTATATTTTTTAATAATTATTAATCTATGAAATATATTTTATTAGATATATTCCATCAAATAAAAATGATAATAGTGATGATTTTCATAATCAAATTATAACACAGCAAAACAATCATGTATATTATAATTGGTATAAAAATTGTTACACTTTTTTTTAAAGTTTAATTTTAAACTCTTTTCTTGTTCACACAATCGTGATGGAAGGTATTTTTATATAGTTTAGTATATATTTATAATATAATAATAGATCATGCAATTTTCTTTGGATGTGTCCTAATTATAATATTTTAAGACCTGCCGACCATGATGTTGAAAATAATAGTATATTTTATTTATTTCCAATATCATTCATATATATATGAAATTGAAATCTTTTAAATTATTATATGACTTTATTATTATTATTATTATTTATTGTAGATAGTTTTTTTTCATATCATAATTTTTATTTAAATATTTATTATATTAATATAATATTGTATTTTAGTTGAAAAACGTTCTTATTATCAATTACACACTAAAATCTTAGAAAATGAAATACTTGGAGAGAATATCTCTGAAAATGATGTAATAACAGTTATCATTATTATAACATTAGCTTATATTGATTAAAGAAATTCTCTGTTACACCTGTAAAAAATATAAACAATAACAACATTTTAAAAGTATGTATAGATAATTAATATTTGATTATTACATGATCTTTTTGTTTGTTAGTTTTCTGTAAATAGTAAAAGTAACAACTCTTGTAGTATATTTGAAAAATCTCCTACAATTCCATATACTTGTGCTACGTAAGTGTATATGCATATGACTATCTTAAGTGTTAATTCTTATAGAAAAGACTCTCTATTTACACCAAGAAAAGTAATTTATATTTAAATTCATTTATTATTTGTAATATTATAGAAACTATGCCTACCAGATATATCAGCCTATAAAGTGTTAGATGCTCCTGGAATTGTTGTATGTTTTAATTTAATAAATACATATATTTAGAGATATATATTAGGATGACTTTTATCTTAAACTTATTGATTGGTCACATAATAACATACTTGCTGTTGCACTTGATAAAAAACTCTATGTTTACAATTATTTTAATGAAAATGTATTAAAAAATATTATATTTAGTTGTAAAAATTTTTTAAGGTCAAAGAACTAGTCGATCTTACTAGATATAGAGAATTAATTACATCTGTTGCTTGGTCAAAAAATGAAGTAATTTAGTTCATTATTATATACATGTAGTGTATGTTTTTTTAAACAAATTTATACAATAAAATGAAGCATTTCTATATAAATTGATTTATTTTTACTATGTTAATAACTATAATATTATTTAATTATTACATGATACAAATAAGATGTAGACTTTGATAATTGAGTATTTTCTTTGTTTTTAAAAGCAAAATATGCTCTAAGTCATTGTTATTAACTCATATTGTATTTATAGAAATTTATGATTAATGCACTTAGTTTTTCTGTAAAATAATAATACATATTTTAAATAATTTTTGGAAAACTACAAAACTATTTGCATTAAACAATAATACATTTGACATATTTTAAAAAAATTTTTTGATTCATTTCTATTTTATAGCCTGAGAAATTACTTTTCGGTACAAGTAGAGGTAGAATTCAATATTGGGATGTTAATGCCGACAAATGTCTTTTTCAAAGACCCATACACAAAGATAGAATTGGTTTTTTATTAATATTAATCATATAATAGTTATTTGCTAAGACTTTTTTTATTTATAGGGACACTTGACTGGAATGAACATTGTTACACAACTGGAAGTAAAGACAAACAAATTCAACACTTTGATATTAGAGAAAAATCAACTACATTACCAATTTTTTCATTTAACAAACATTCTCATGAAGTATTATATTAATAGACATAGGAGAAATAGAATAAAATTTAGATTTGTGGCTTAAAATGGAGTCATGGTGGTCATATGCTTGCTTCGGGTGGCAATGATAACAAAGTATATATTTTTTTAATTCAACTTAAACTAATACACTCTCAATTAGTTAATATTATGGAGTAGTCACAACAGTGAACCAATGGTAGAATTTGAGTCACATGTAGCAGCTGTACGAGCACTTGCTTGGAGCCCTCATGATGTAATTATTTTGTTTTCAAACATACAATTACACTAATTTCACTAAAAAATATTGTATTTAGCATGGTAAATTAGCTTCTGGGGGTGGTTCTGCTGATAGAACTATTAAAATTTGGAATACACTAACATTTAATATGATAAAATCTGTGACAACAAAATCACAAGTATGTAATCTTGCATGGTCTGATCATTGTAAACGTATTCTTTCTACTCATGGTTACAATGACAATTCTATTTGCATATGGGACTATCCATCTATGAATGTAGTTCTTCGTTTAAAAGGTCATTCTTTTAGAGTACTTCAAATGGTAATTTTACATTGATTTTCATTTAAATTTATTCATTATTACAAACTTAATATATGAATGAATTGATGATAGGCTATGTCACCAGATGGCCAAGATACAGTTACAGCTACAGGAGATGAAACTGTTAGATTTTGGAAGGTATTTCCCTATCAATCTTGTTCAAAAAAGGTATGTTTTATTTTTTGAATATTATTTTATAGTAGTAAACTCATTAATATTATTTAGAAATTATCATCCTTGATGAAAAGTGTTCCTTCACTTCGCTAATCAATTCAGCGCGTACATTTTTTATCTCATTTTTCAACCTTTTTTACCTAATTTTCAAATAACACCAACAAACAACATTTACGTATTCTTTGTTTGTTTGCTAGACTCTTATTTTTTATAAAAACTTGCAATATCACATTCACAATTATTTTAAATCATAATTAAACAAATATCTTAACCACTATATGATTTCTATTTTCCATTAGATGATTGCGTAGATTATTTTAATGGCGGTTCATAATGTTTCTAATAAATTCATTTAATTATTTACGATATGCATAAAAAATTAAGAGTAAGATCTCTAATATCTGTATAAATTTCGAAAAGTCATTTTGTGTATTATATTGAATCATTTTGTGAGTTTAAAAGAGAATTCTTTTCTTATAAAAGCGGTATTTTTGTTAACAATTGTTTGAAGCCATCAAGACTATGATTTTGAATATTAATTGCTATAGTATGAGATAACATAATTCAAATTTTAGGAATATATTACGCCCATACAAGTAGGAGTCCTTAGATAAATCAATTTGTTAATAAGTGATTATGTGAATATGTTATTTTTTGTTTAAATTTCAACAATATTATTTTTGGAATGTTATTATTTCAAATAAAAGTAAACATTTTCTAGTTAAAATGTACCATATCAACCAACACCATTATGGAGATATTTTTATGGTTTTATACAATTAATATATAATTTAAATTTTTATTATATAAATATAAAAAACATTAGACAATCCAAAATAAACTATAATTTAATATTAACTATCTATTAGTATATAATTCTTAATTACACTAATACACACTTCAATTCATAAAATATAAACAATATATTAAGTATTTTATATTAAAATTAGCATTATAACATGATAGATATTTTGTTATAGCTACTATGAATGGAAACACATCACACATCACTTTACCACGTCACTTCAACGACAATTTCCGAGCCAATTTAGATCGGTATTTTGATAACAACACGATTTATTATGGAAGAAGATGAAGTTGATGATACTAAAAATGATTTATTGAATGATGAAGATAAATTAAATTGTGATAAAAATGATCCAATTTTAAAATCTAATAAAAAGAAAAAGAAGAAAAATAAAAAG
Source organism: Kudoa iwatai (assembly GCA_001407235.2). NCBI lineage: Eukaryota > Metazoa > Cnidaria > Myxozoa > Multivalvulida > Kudoidae > Kudoa > Kudoa iwatai. The sequence goes on from JRUX01001053.1 coordinate 8,719, forward strand.
AAAAAATCTAAAGCATCATCATCTAAAGTCCAAACTATTCCACCAACTATTCCAGTTGAGGATCTTTTTCCTGATAAATCATATCCAATAGGAGAGATAATGGATTATAAAGAAGAGTAAATTTTATTATTATAAATAGATAATAATTATAATTTTGATATATAAAATATGAATATTCATAGAAATATATGGAGAAAAACTGATAAGGTTAAAATGGATAATGATTCATTTAACATTGATTATTATAATGAACTTCGATTAGCAGCTGAAGTTCATCGTCAAGTAAGAAAAGATTTTATGAATTTTGTTCAACCAGGAAAAACAATGATAGAACTATGTGAAAGAATTGAAAATAATGCAAGATTGCTTATAAAAGAAAATAAATTAGCAGCTGGTCTAGCTTTTCCAACAGGTTGTTCATTAAATAATTGTGCTGCACATTATACACCAAATGCTGGTGATACTACCGTTTTAAAATCAACTGATATATGTAAAATTGATTTTGGTACTCATATAAATGGTAGTATTATTGATTGTGCATTTACATTTTCATTCTCTGATAAATATGATAAATTAATGCAAGCTGTAAAAGATGCTACCAATACTGGAATTAAAGTGAAACATATTGTGATTTAATATGTTATTATGAATATTTATTTTAGGAAGCTGGTATTGATGTTAGATTAATGGATATAGGTGCAGCTATTCAAGAAGTTATGGAAAGTTATGAAGTTGAAATTGATGGCAAGACCTATCCAGGTATATCTAATTAAATTGGTATATATCAGATTACTTTTAATTATTGTTACTAGTTAAAAGTATAAGAAATTTAAGTGGTCATAGTATTGAAAAATATTTGATTCATGCTGGTAAAACTGTTCCCATAGTAGCTGGGCCTGAAAGTGGAAAAATGGAAGAAGGTGAAGTATTTGCTATTGAAACATTTGGAAGTACAGGAAAAGGTCTTGTCCATCATGATATGGAATGCTCACATTATATGCTAAATTTTAAATTTAAAAATCGACCTCCAACTAGAGTTCATAAAGCACGCCTACTTCAAAAAGTTATTCATGATAATTTTGGTACTCTTGCATTTTGTAGAAGATGGCTTGATAGACTTGGTCAGGTATTAATTGTATTACTTATTGGGGTAATATTTGGAAATTAATTTTAGAGCCGATATTTAATTTCACTTAAAAATCTTGTTGAATGTGGAATTGTTGATGAATATCCACCATTGTGTGATATTAGAGGTAGTTACACTGCACAATATGAACATACAATAATATTACGCCCTACATGTAAAGAAGTTCTTTCTAGGGGAGATGATTATTAAAAAATTTGGTTTATCGATTGTTATTAAAATTACATTATTATAAAATGTAAAAAAATGGTTTTAAATTTGAATTATACCAAATTTATTATTCTATTGATTCAATACAAATCAGATAATAATAATAATTTTACTATATAAAAGTATAAAATTTTATTTTATAGGTTTTGATAATAATCAATCTCATATAATCTAGTCATCTTTAAATGTTGATATCATTTTCTTCTCCTACATCTATTTATATATTTTTATATATATTATGAGGTTTAAAAATAACTACAAACTAATAGAGATGGTGAGTAGTCAATATTATATCAAAAAATTATTGTTCTATTATTAAAATATTTTAATTTTTGATACTAATTATTATATCAAATAAGCGTTATTGTAACCATTTGAAAGTGATATTTATTTAAGGCAATAATATATTTAAAAGTTATAAATATTAAATCTTGACGTTTTAAATATTATTGATACTTTAAAATAATCAATAATTTCCATCTCATTAGATTCTAAATGATTTCATTTCCTTTTTTTTAAGTTTATGATTATATATGTGCTACATTTTTTTTACTCGACAATTGTTATTTTAATTTAATAAATTATAGTGTCTGTATAAAAAAGCAAAATAACTCATTTTCGTGTTCCTTCGGTTATTTTCAAAAATATTAAAAATAATATAAGCTTTAATAAAAATATAAAAGATTATCAATATTTATCCATTAAATTATGATGAAATAATGAATATTGTTTTTATTTTTTATTAAAAATAAAAATAACATTAACAATTATTAATGCGCATGCGTGTAGCTTCATAAAAGGTGGAAGAAGGATAATGATATGGTAGATTACTGTTAGATAACATATTTCTTTAATCTTAACAATGTATTTCTAATATAGGCATAAAATGATGCTACAGTAAATTAAAAAGTAATTTATTTTTAAGTTACTTTATGTTAATTCAGCATTATTCCAATAAATAGTCTTATAATTAAATATAAATTTATCTGTTTTGTTGATTTATCAATTTAAAATATTAATAATATCTGTATTCTACATATATATTGATAATAATTATAATTGATCATTTTTACTTTATATTTTATTAAATATACCTTATACATGTCTAATATTATCTATATTATTGGTTAAAGACACTCATTGAGTTAAAAAAAATAAAATCAAGTTATAAAAACATTTTATTATAGCTAGCTACTGCTTTTATCATCACTTACTACAATGAAATGATCAAAATATATTAGGATCGCTAAAAATGTTATTTCTATGTGTTATTTAGTCATTTTATCAATATTATTATTATTTTATCATAGAGTTGAATATTGTATTTATGTGATTAAAATTGGTTTGACATTTTGTATATGGATCAATATGAAATTCTGTATCTATTTTGTCTTGATAAATTTTATACCATGAATATAAATAAAATTGATTTATTTACTTAGATTTTTTACACATTATCAGTAGATATAAGATGCTGTTAATTGTAGCACAGTTTATAAATTGAATAATATATTACTTGTATAAATGCGCACGCATTGATTTGAGATATGCGTACGCAAAATTGTTTGCTATTAAGGTGAGTATTGAAAAATTAATGTTATTATTAAAAGTTATATGGCAGAAGAAAGAGAAGAATTTCTAAATATTGAAATAAAAAGAATAATATCATTGAAAGAAGACTGTGATGTTATTGAACAAATCAATACATCATTTGGTAAAGTTGCAAAAAAATATAGGAACAATATTTCAGATTTATATGATATATTAATGTTGTTTTTAAATAATAATTCTACAAGAATAAAATATATTATATTTTTAATGATGAGTATTGTTTTTGAAAAAAGTCATGAATTTCGTGTGTTATTTTGTAGTGAAATATACAAAATTTATAAATTAATAACAAATGATGGATATTGGGAATTTGGAAAGAAATTATCAACAAAAAAGAATACTATCTATCATAATAAACTGAAAGATCAAGCATATAATAAACTTGTTAGATGGTGTAAATATTATGGGCGAGGATATCCTCAATTATTGGAACATAAAAATTTTTTAAAAAAAAGTTTAAATATTGATATTGAAAAGTATCAAGATAACTATGACCATAGTGTTACAATAGTTAATGGTCGATTTACAGTAATTATATGCTATTTATTTGATTATTTTAAATAGTTTAATAATTATAATTTATTTTATATATCATATTATATATTTAGGTTATTTCTGATAGAGTGATTGAAGATGCAAAAGCTAAAACAAGTGTACGATTATGGCAACAAGTTTGTTCACAATTAAAATATTCATATTTTGATATTTTTAATACAATTAACCAATTGGATGAATGTTTTAAAATGTTAAATCTTGATAATTTGATAAAAAGATTAATAAATGATATTCATTTACCTGTAGAAAATAATAACATTGAAATAAATATAACAGATGATAATTTATGTATAGTTAATACAATATTTGACTATCAAAAACTAATAAAAAAACAATTTCTACCTTTATTACAACGATACAGTAAATTATATTCATTAATAGAATTTCCATTACTAGAAGAATCATCATATATTGTTGATATTGTAAAAGTTCGTAATCATATTAAATATTTTATTACAGTTGAAAATCTCATAGATAAAATAAAATTTATCAATCAATCATCTACCAATAATATATTAATATCAACTGAATTTATTGATGTTAATGAAGCTAATGAATATGAGTTAATTTTAGATCATGATCCTAATTTATTTGATAATAATAATAATGGTATAAATAGAAAACGAAAACTACAATCATAGTTTATTATATGTCTTATTTTATATATACTTCAAAAAAAATGGTCTATATTGTTTAGATTGTCATGGATACAAATAAATTAATAACATTTTAGCTATAAAAGCTAACTCATAAATAGTATATTTAATTTTTTTATTAATAGGAATCTTTGATTATTAATGAGAATATAGTTTTTTATATAATCATATAATATTTGCCATATTTCATATATTAACTATACATGTTTATATTTGATTCTTTATTACTATTAATTTTAATAGAATAATTGAAAATCGTTAGTAATGCTGTATTGTGATAGTTATTTGAGCATTTCTCTAAGTCATTATTAGTTTATTAGTATATATTTTAAAATTGTACGACTTCATTCCAGCTAATCTATCAAATATTCATTGTTTTTATTAATATTTATTATGAAAATTTACATATAATTGTCTAATAGGTTAATATAATAGATACCTATAAGTATATCTTTATTATATATATATCTATTATTCCAATCAACTCGTAATATGACTTATATACTTTGATTAATACTTAATTTGGTATATTTACAGTAATAATTTATAGTGGTGTCACGTGACCATACGAAAGGATTACACATTAACATTGATGTGAAATGATGATGGCGTCTGTTTTAAATGGAATGAATATATATAGAAAAATATCCAAATTAATGCAAAAAATATGTAATATATATAAAATAATAAAAATTTAACTATTTATATAGATATATTTCCAAGAATAAACCGATATATTCATGTATCAAAAATAATATACACATCAAAAAGAAATATAGATGATGAAAGAAAAGAAATAACAGATAATACAATATCTATGAATAATAATAATA
>JRUX01001055.1:0-11526 GCA_001407235.2 Kudoa iwatai
ATCTTTAATGTCATTTTAAATATAATATTGGTTAATATTATCTTTATATTTATGGTAAAATAGCATTTCATCCTTTGATAACTAATTATTATCAACAATAATACTATTATTCATGCATTCTTTTATAATTTATAGATTAAAAAGTAAAAAAATTATAAACAATTTTATATTAAAATGATCAATTTCTAAAAATTATTATCATCTTGATATTGTAAAATGTTAATAAATCAAAATATTCTTAGTAATATCAATAATTTGATAAGTTAAAGTATTTAAAATTTATCAAGTATTAATTGTTATCTAAAATAATTTAATTGAAAAAGTATGGTAGAAAACAGTTAAATCAATATATTTATAATTAATCTTTATTTTAAATTTTTTTATATAATTTATTAAAAAAAATTATTCTAAAGTTATACATTCATTATTAAGCTAAAATTTCATATTGCTTAACAGAATATATAACTTAAATTTAGTGGAATTAGATGGCATTTTTATTTTACGTATAATTATCAATAATTTAACATCTCTACTATCTTTATGGTATAATCCTATAAAGTTAATTTAGAATTATCATGCTATTCATAATAAGATAAAAATTTAAAAAACAGAAAATGAAAAAAAAATCGTTTATGACAAAATAAATTTCATTTTGCAATAAATCTTTATAAATTTTGCGCATTGTGAGCATTAGTTTGAATTTATCTATTATAAGTGTATTTTAAATAATATGAAAAAAAGTAATGCATATTACAAAGTGTAATTTTATATTAATACTAGAATATAGTACTAGTCAATCTATATTTTAATTATTTAAAAAATTAAACTAACATTACTTTAATAATAAATAGCAATATATAATAAATCAAAGATTTTTATTTTATATCTATTAATTCTTATAAAAAATTACATATATATTCACTTTAAACTAAAATTACTATTAATAATAAAATATTTATATTAAAATAAACTAATATTCTAATTTAAAATTTATTAATTTTATTAAAATAAGCAGTTTTTATATTAATTCACATATAATTCAAAATTATATTTTATAATCGTGATCAAATATTTTAAAAATATTGTTTCTATGAATAATATAATCTATTTATTTCAGTAAAAAAAAATCTTTTTTAAATATATTTATAATAAAAGTGTCAGTTATTATATATTTTATTCGATACATTCTTATTAATATTATAAAAATTATCGCCTATAAATTGATTTATACATTTACAAAGGCTTTTTTTGATATATTAATAGATTAAAAACCAAATTTTTTCATTTTTTAATTATTTTTTTCTTGTTAATATTATTAATAAGTGAGTTAATAGAAATGTTTTTGTATCTTTATTTACCATTTAATATAAATTTTATTACATTAGCAACTGTAACTATAAAAATATTTATAAATATAAGGACATTGCATTTTCTGCATATATACAATATTGATCATTAAATTAAACAATAAATAATAAAAAATTTGTAAAATAATAATATTTTATAAATTACAATTTTTTCTTAAAGAAATTAATGATTAAAATACCATACTAATGTATTTTAAAATACAGTTTTTTTTAATAAATACCATTTATTAATAACCTTAGTTATAAAATAATTTAAAATATATTATTTATGTATTAAATTATTGATCTATTTATATTATATTCAAATAATTATGAATTTATTTAAAATATTAATATTTAGATATCAACGACATAGTTATATAACAATAATGATACATTTTATCAAGAAAACATACTTCGGTAAAATGTATCAATAAAACTTTTATTAAATAATTAAAAGAATTATATTTTTATGTGTTAGATAGTGTTGTGATAAGTTTTTTTGAATTTAAAAGTCTTTGAGCATGTTTAATTATGCGATATAAGAAGTGGGTCTGGATAATAATATGCCCTAAGTTTATGTTATAATAATAATTGTATATTTTATAGTTATTTTAGATTTTTTTATTACTTATTTTTCCAGTTAAAAAATAAGGATTGTCTCAACCATTCATTACATAATGTTTTATCACATATGAGTTCAGAATCAAATTTATTCTTATTTCTATTCAACATTTCATTTATATATATTTTCTTATACATACACTAATTATTAAAAATAATGCTATATCTATTAATTAAATTATTTACTTTTAAAAAATGATACGTTTCTTGGGGATAAGCGTAACATTTAAAATCTATAAGTGACTCAACAATATCACTCCTATTTGTAATTCTTGCAAGCCATGTTAAACCCTGTGATAATTTAAACTATTAATAATATATATGTATATATACAACACATGCTGCACACATATTGTCTTCATTATTCAAGTAAACTTTCATATTTTAATGTTAAAACGATGTATATTTAAGAAATGAAACAATAACTACCTTCACCATTTTGACATAATCCTGACTGATTACAAACAAGATTATGAAATCTCATTTTTTCAATAATTAATTCAATGTATTTTAAATAATTCTTTTTATTATTCAGCTAAAAATGTTTATACGATATTTTAATATACGTTTATATATACATTTAAGTTATAAGCCTGAGTTAAAAATGATAAAACTTTTTCAGTTGTCTGTTTAAGTACCAACTTGGCATCTTTACTTATATTAAGTAACGGAGCATTACTCTTTTTTTATAAAAATGAATATAAATCAATATAGCACATTACTTCATAGGAATTTGGACACATAAAGGATAATACCAATCCTTGTAAAAAGTCATACATATAATTTAAATATAAAAATTCTCATACCAATAATAATATATATACTAGAAATCATCTTGTTATAATATGACTATAGTTTATTTTAATTTATAGTATGAATTTATCATGTATTTATTTTATGTTACAAGATTGATTAGATATTTAATTAACTTTTCAATAAACACTTTTTATTTTAAAATTAATTTGTTGATAGTAATTTCAAATTATGCATATTCGTTTTTGTTTTATTCTATCTTTGTAGATAAATTCATTAACACTCTATGGTCAGAGTTACATATGATATGATTATTTATTGTGAAATAATCTTTGATTTAAATACTTTCTAATGATATCTTTTTTATATAATAACATTGTAACACTAACATAAATCCTTAAGAAATTTTTTGTTACAAGTGTTAAATGTATCATAAATTGATAAATCGCGTGTTATCTAAAATATATTTAATCATTTTGAGAATATAAAATTATTTAAATGATACAATCAAAATTTTATATAAAAAGGCATTCATAGACTGTAAAAGAATGATTCTTCTATTATAATATAATAAATTAAACTGCATATCTTTAAATATTTAATCAAAATTAAAATGACTATTTTGTATAAATAATTTTTTATTTTATATATTTAATCCCATTATTATTATTTATAAAAGTACCATAGATATCAGATAATAAATCTAATGTTGGTTCTTTTTTATTAAATGTATATTATAATTTTCTTACAATAATTATTATATGTTCCTTTGAAAAATTGATTTATATACACTACTAAACCACCAAAAAATAAATTTACAAACATTAATGATATAATTAAATATTTTGATAAATTAAGTAAGTTTTAATTTATTATGTATTGTAATTAAAATGATTCATAAAATATCAAATTTTATATAAACTTATATAATTAGACAGTATGTAGAGTTTTTTCTGATATTAAAGCCATAAATTGTATCATTTATCTAAAATTAATATTAATAAATAAATGAAACATTTTTCCTTATGAATGGTGTTAATATGGATAGTTTAATTAATAATTGAAAAACTGTTAAATATTAAGTATTACTAATATCTAAGGATCATTATTATATATTAAAATTAGTATTTAAATCATAAAAATATATTAATAAATTACTTGTCAATAATATTTTACATATATTACTATTAAAAACAATGATTTTATAAAAAAGTTTATGTATCTATAATTTGAAATTAATGTAGAATAAACTTTTTTTATTAATGCAAACATTTATCATTGCTTTTTAGCTTTATTATTACATTAAATCTCAACATATTTATATAATAATTTCACTAAATTTTTATTCATTTTAAATATATTTATTTTCCCCAAGTGTCTAAAATTTATTTTGTATAATTAGAACCCATACTACTCTTTTATTATCTATATAATAAATTTACCCCCTAAATTAATTTTAAATAAATGGTCAATTTATTTAAAATTATTACTTAATGAGATTTTAATATAAAAATAATGATAAAATATAATTTTTATTATAAATGAAAGATGATCATATTAGATTAAATATTATTTTAACTTAAAATTTAAAAAAAAAATTTAATCTTTAAGTTACTTTCTTAATTCGTGCGTAAATTCTAGTGATTATGCTTTTAGTACAAATGTGAAACTATTATTTTATTTAATGTATATATATATATAATACAAGATAATGTAAAGTCATATATTTGGAAAATTTTTAAGGAAGATAATAGAGAACAATATGATGATTTAAATGTTAAATTTGTGTTTATAATTTAATAGAATTTGTGTTAATTTTGTGTATCATAAATAATTTTTATAAAAAAAGGATGCCTTCATTTGAGTACCATCCATAATTATATCTTGGAATAACCATGGAATCTACCGAACTATAAAACAATTTTTAGTGTTCATTATCATGATAAAAGTACTTATTTTCATATTTTTGTAGTTTTCTATTGGAAAAATAATATATTGAATTTCGTATTTCTCTCTTACAAATTTCTTTATCACAAATTTGATTTCTATCAAAAGTTTTTTGTGTAGCTTCAAGAATCTTCATTAAAACTTTTTTTTCATTTAAGCACTCATTTAATTATTTTTAAAATATAATTATACGAATTAATAGATAATTACATCATAAAACTGTTTATTATTTGAAGCAGGAAGATAACATGTCATTTTTAGGTAACTACCAATCAATTTACTCATATTTAACATTTTAGCCAATTGAACTAGCCCCTAAGTAATAAATAGTTATTTATTAGATATAGATAGTATATACGTTACAAAAGACACAAAAATATGTATTTTCATTATAAATAACTAATTGAAAACATTTAAAACCCAATATTATGCAATAATTGTACCAGTATTTTCTTCGCATATTTTTATTTGATCACAAACAGACGATTGAAATAATATGTTTTCAATAATAAGTTGAATTTTTGGTTTCATAATTTCCATTGGTTTCATCTACAATATAAAATTTTGTTGAAATAAAATCACATTACTTGTAGGTCAAAGGTTGAATTTATAAGCTGTAACATGTGGCTACTAAAGTGAACAAATAAAGGTTTTGATGTCTGGTTTAGGGGAATCAGCATATATTTCTTTAATTTTTTTAGAGTAGAGTATAAAGTTCAATATAAAGTTACTTCATTTAAATTCTTTGTTTGAATAAAATATGAAGTATATCCTAGTAAGCCTATCATTAAATAAATGTTTATATTTCTATAATTCTACTATGTACATAAAGTAGCATAAATGTATAACTTCATTCTTAAGCTTTATTAGTTAATCAATTTTAAGTAAACCTAATAAATATGTAATAATTATCATTTTATGTATGATCATTTAACTATAACTGATAAAATAGATACATCAATTCAAAATTTATTGTTAATAAATCTAAATCCATAGATAATTGTATAGTTTTAACGTTACGCTGAATTTATATAAATATAATTAATATTTAAGTTATCTAAATTTATACGTTTTTTATTTAATCTCTATTATAAAAACATTTGCATGTAATATAGATATATTTACCTATGAATATATCCTAGTGTAAACTATAGATACTGTCACGTTTGATTTTAACGCTATCATTATAGTAGGAATGATAATATAAATTTATCAATATAATAAAATTTTATCTCAAATAATATATGTTTTTATAAATTTGAATATCTTTCAAATATTAATTTTATTAATTTTTATGTTATGAATATAATTCATTAGAAATAATGTGTAATTACAGTTATAATATAAAAATCTTGTCTAAAAATCATTTATATTGAATACAAAAGACTTTGGAAGATTAAAAGCTCAAATTAAATTCATGCTAATAAACTGACAAGATATCTTTAAATCATTTAAAATTAAATTATATTAAACATTAAAAAAATGTATCATGAAAAATAGATATTAGTATATCATTTTACTCTAATATTTTTTATAGATATTTCGGAAATAGAATTTTTAAAACACAAAATAAACTATATAAATATGTAAATATATAGTATTAGCAAATTAATTTAATCATTTTTATACTTTTGAATCAAAAAAATAAGTTTAATGACGTATCATATTCTAAATGTTGTAGTTATTTAAAAAAAAATTCTAACCTGCAATTATTTTCTACTATTCTTTATATCAAATTACTTATCTACTGTGATATATATATTTTATATAACTTAAATATACCTATAATTTCATTAATTTAAGATTTTATGTATATAAGTAATAGAAAAAGAAGAAAAAAAGCATTAAATGGTACTTTCGTCTTTATTATAGTAAATAATTAAGTTAATAAATATCATCATCTACATTTCACCATATTTTAATATGTTAATTTTAGTTTTTTTTCATAAAACTATTGATATTTATTATTTTATATGTAATAAACTTATATTTTAATCATCATGATGACTTGAATGTTAATATTAAGCTACGAATGGTTTATTATTAATAAACTGTTCTATTTTAAATATATAGCTATCATATAAATAAGAACAAGATATTTTATTATCAATTTTACCCTTTTTTTAAATATGAATTTGTAATACAATTTTCTTATTTCTAGAATATTATTATTATTTGTTGCTTGTAATGAATTAAAGCAATGTAATCATATTATAATAAAAAAATTATTATAGACTTTTATAATAAAAGTGGAATGAATTAAAAAACATTTAGGAAATTGTAATTATACATATCTGAATTAAAATAAATACATTTTGAAGTGTATACTATCATCTCAACCTTATGATTTGTTCAATATGAATATTTTCTGTAATAATTTGCATTTTGTTAAGTTTATAATAAAATTTTACCATACTTCAAAATGGTTTTTTAAAAGTTTTATGCTATGTTTTTATACTATATTTTTTCATATATATTAGTCTATCTATGTTTATATTTTAAACACAAATAATTCAAACAATTATGCATGATAAGCATGTGATAATTATTTTATATGATGGCTAGGTTTTTAACTATTTCAGATATTTTTTTAATTAGAGTTATTAGATAAATTTGTAAACATAATTAATTATTATTTTTTAAAATACTTTAGACTAAAGGAAATTTTAAATGAACATTTTCTATGTAGTAAATTTTTTTTAAAGAAAATAAACTGTAGAAGAATAATGTTAATGGAAGAACTATATATAAGATTGAAGAGAATATCATAGTATTTATTTATGTTACCAATGAAAAAATTCATAATCCCACCATTAATTACTTTTTAGCAGTGTAGAATCGTATTCTATAACTAGGTATAGTTTTCTATAAATGATTTAAAAATTTTGATAAGTACTAACAGCTTTTTTAAATTTATATTCTCAATGTTAAACCCGTTGAGTTATGTGGACTAAATAAAACACAATAAAAATGAAATAGCTTAATGCAATAAAATGTGTTATTAAGAAAACTAGAATGTAGAAACATAGCATTCACTCATTCCAGGCATTTTAAATATGATATAGCACTCAAAAATAATGTAATTCAACAAAAAAATATTTATCATAGAAATATTTAACGCTACAATGTAATCACTAGCATAATCTTGCGTCGTAAAGAGTATTAATATTAAGAGAAATTATTCATCATTCATTACATTTAATCAATCTTAAGATTTTTGATTACTAAGATGTTTTTTTTACTTATTATGCACTTAAAAGAAGAAAATATAGTAGTAAAATTATTATTTACATAATGAAGGAAATGGACATCAATTTGTACAAAAATTTACAGATTACATGTGTATTTATTATAAAAAATATTGATTAGATAATTTTAATTTTTCTGATAAGAAATCATTATATTCAAATTTTTTATAAAAATATGGCGATAAATAATCTAGCTATTCATAATTTTTAGGGAAACTCCTAGGAGATTGTTTAAATTCTCTTTTATTTCATCAGTTCATTTGATTTAAAAACTATCATATTAATTAAATTTATAATAATACTATTTTATTAAGGCTAAATTAAAACAGTAAATCAAAAAAATTTCAATTCATATTTTATTACAATTATAAGCAACTAGATATTTGTTTAAAGGACTATAAGATTTTAGATTTTCAATTTATCTTAAGGTATGTTTAATCACTTGTTTTATAAATTAAAAATGATTGTGATAAAAACTGATAGTAAATATATAGAGTTACAAAAGCAAAGTCATCAAATTTGTAATTGTGTTTAATTTTACTCTAAGCTATTTTCATCTTTCACTTATACATAAAAGTATACAAGATTATGATAATACAAAAAAACGATAATTAATTATTTTTAATTTGGTTAATTTTGAAGTTGACTCCATCCTCCAATCTGTAGTTTATAATAATAAATTTTCTCAATTAGTCCTCATAAATTATTATATTTTAGATTTTTTTTTATTTATATAATTAACTTATTGTTGTTGTTTTTCACTCTTCCCTCTTTTCTTGCATTAATATGATCCGTGCCACATATTTGTGCTTATAACAAATTAACTAACTCACATTTCGGATGCTACATACTTTATCTAAAGATTAATTTTAAAGAAAAATTAACTTTTTTCTTTAATTTTTCATATTTTTCTGCTAAAAATAGGTAAATTTAGTGATGAATTGATGTAATTCTATATAAAAAAATGGAGGGTATTTCTAATGACTATTCTATAATTTTTACGCAGGATTTAATTTTAAAGTAACGTTAGTATTTAAGTTAAAATTAAAATGAAACAATACGAAGTGTAAATAGGCTAAAATTATCTATTATATATGTAATAAATGATATCTTATATTTGTTTTAAATTCATTTATAGTAATTATTATAAATTTTCTATTAACCAAGCTACAAATTTTGCTTAAACTTGTTATGCTATCTGATTTCACCTGTCATTTATCTCATATTTTTAAAGTTAATGTTTCTTTTATTTGAAAAAAAAGTATTTAAAATTTTTTTATATTTTTCAATTATTGCCGTAGTTTAAATTTTTTAAAGAAGAAAAAAATGGGACGATTTTACAATACTATGTTATGTTTTATAAACATTCACAGCATATTAATAAAATTAAGCAAACAAAGTCCAATATTTAAAAGAATTAAGAAAAATATTCTATCATATTTTTTTAAATGTTATAAATAGAAAAAAATTTTAGATTTCAAATTCTCTGCATGAAAATAACTTTAATAAATATTTGTAGGTTATTCAAAAATGTGAAACAAAAATTTAGCTATTTATTCACTGTAAAATATTAACATTGTAAAGATTTTTAAAGCTTTTAATAACTAACATGATAAAAAGAGAATATTATTTTTTTAACTCCGTGATATATCATGCTGAATTTTTTCATAAATAGCACCTTTATTATATTCAAATTAATAAAAGTTTTCCTAAAATATCAGAATATTTAGATATAACGTAAAATTATGAAAAAACAAAATTTTTAAATGAAATCCAAAAAATTTATTATATAATAAATTTAATAACTGAAAATTATTGCTTAATGTGTATGATCAGTGAAAAAATCATACTTTTTCAATGCTGTACGTTAATGTTTGGTGTCATATTTTGACTGAATTTAAAAATAAGTATTTATATTATTTTAAGCATAAAGGATTTACTTTTTGAGTTGATATATTATTACTGTTGAAAGTGATTGCTTCTCTCAGATTCGTATCACATAGGTTATTATCACAAACTGTTTTCAAGTCATATTTCTTAATAAAAAATTTGTGATATTGTACTATTTTTTTCATTTTAGATATGCACTATTAGATAATAAAGCATATTTAATGTAGGCTGTGTACTTTATTGAACTGATTTTTCGATAAATAATAAAAGTGACATTTCATTCCCATAAAACCTTCTAAAATTTTAACATCATTTTTCATTTCACCCAACTTTACAATACTCTACAAAATTTAAAAAAAATTATATTTAAAAATAAACTTACACAACATAGTAGACACAGAAAATTGTCAGCAGAAATATTTGTCACTAAAATATTATCTTATAAATACCACATGAAAATACAACCTTCATTATTTTTGCATGAATAATAATGATCACAACTAGACTTAGCTAGTTTAATTTTATGTGAAATTTTATTTATTTCAGGATCATAATTTTGGGCAGAGGGAAGCTATAAAAATAAATTGAAGTATTTTATATTATGATAATTACTTTAGCTGGCAATGACATGTTGGCCAATATTATAATTTTGAAGATAACATCTTTTAAGCTATATTTGATATCATCACTTAGGTAATAAAATGAATAGTCATTTTTATTCTGTTTAATTATTTTAATAATAAATTTTTTTTAATTTAATTTACAAGTAGGCTTGTTTGAACATTCAAAATGATATTGGCTTATATTAGCAATATATTAAAAAATAAAAAAGAATGAAATACCAATAATTCCAAATACTAACAGAAGCGTCATACTCTTTTAGTTAAATATAATTGCAAATCAGTATGAATTTATAGTGGAAATAATTAACATTATTTATTGTCAATGACCATATTGCTTAATAAAGCAAAAAAATACTATATAGATAGGTATATAAATGATAAGGTTAAAAAAAGTTATTTGTAAACATAATTATAACCAAATTAATGTTTTTTAGTAATTTTAATGAAATTAATACGCATTTTTATTTATTTATTTAATAAATATACTCAAAGTTTAATAGATAGATTCCATGATTTAATTGAATCAAAAAATTTTTGAAGATTATAAACTAATATTTTTATGAATGAATGCTTATACTGTATATCTTTTCTATTAACATATTTATTTCTTATATCATATGATTTAAAACTTAAAATTATGAGTAGTTTAGATCCTATAAACAATTAATTCTGATAATTTTTATCAACATGGTTACACAGAATATTATCTTATGGCTTCAAAGGATTCAAAATTTTAGTGTTTAATAATTATTAAAATAATTTAATTATTTAGAATGGTAATTCTTATTAAATTTTAACTATTTAAATATATTTTGATTAAAAAATCTGGAATATTAACATTTATAAATTAAATCACTTCAATAAAACCATATTCAAATAGTAATTATAATTTCTTACATATTTTTAATTAAATAAATTGTCTATTTAAAAAAAATATAAATAAAAGACATTATTAATTATATAATTTTAAAAATTATTAAATTGACATTTTATATATCTCTTAATTTTAAATAATATCTGATAAAAGTATCATTTTGATAAATTTAATCAGAAATTTATTTGCATGTTATCTCACTACAGCTATTTAAATTAAAA
>JRUX01001058.1:0-22166 GCA_001407235.2 Kudoa iwatai
AACAAAAAATTTAAAAAATAACTTTATATTGATATCATTATATGAGAAAACTAACAATATTAGTGTAAGATGAGAAAAATTAAAATTTAGTGCTTGTTATGACATAATTACCTTTAGGTACTTTATCACATGTATCCTATACATAAATATTTTATATTTCACATCTATTTAATGTAAAAATTATAAGAATTTAAATAATACTGAAGAGTTGCAAGTAATAGGTGGTAAAATTCTTTTTCCATGTCTTAAAAATATCAAATGATTTCATATTATTATCTATATAATTTTTAATATTACTCATCTTTATGAGATTCTAATTGAAGTAAACCATCCTCATTTAGTGATACAAATGTCAATTCATTGTCTGTAATTTGTATTAATAAAGGTTGATATTGAAAATTAAGTTTTAAATTATTTTCCAACATTAAAGTACATTCATTTTTATTAGACAGTGTTTTCATTGTGCTATACAACAATTGATTAAATTTAATAAAAAAAACTATCTACATATTATTTATAGGTTCCGACTGGACCCCTTGCCATAAATCACGGAAAACTTCCAATCTATGAAAGGTTGGATCAACTTCAGTTATTTTTACTCTAACTATTTCTCCAGTAGTGACAGCACTAATTTGAACTTTAATTTTTGATTTTTCATTATCCATATCATCAGTATTAATATAGATAGCTTCAACCAGACCATTATTGCAAACATCTGACCCAACTAAAAATTGATAACGATTTTGATTTTCACTAAGCGCCATCAAATCTCTATATTTTAACCTCATTTTAGCACACATAAATATGTGATAATATATAACTTGCAAAAATCCTGTTCATCACATGTTTTAAACTTCTTTTTGTCCACGCATTTAATTATAAAAATCAAATTTATGGTCAAAAACAACTTCATCACACAATTCGTAGTCATCATTTGCGTCAACACAACGCAGACAACTGACGGTAATAGATTTAACGTACACGCAGGCGCGGTAGCATTACCGATACATTAAATTGTTTAATTGCACATGGCCTTAACTATCTCAAATATCTAAAAAAATCAATTTATTTATTTAAATGTAATGTATTTTTTTAAGTTTTTGATTACCAAAGAGACAAAGTTTATAATTTATACATTCTCGAATATTAGATAAGAACAACAATATAAGCAATATTTTTATAAATATAATAAACCATTTTATTATAAGAATTTTTTTTTAATTTTTTAATAAAAGAATAAAGAATGTATAGTGCTTGGATTGTTATTTTTTGTACAGGGCCAAACTACTCTCCATTCTTCTATAAAAAGTAAATAACACATTGGTTGAGTATATTTATAACTCATTTTGATAGATATATAACTTTTAATCAAATTAATATATTAATTTTCTGTTTTGGATTTAAGTAACAGAGAAAAAAAATCATAACCGTTATTTGATCATCTCTTTCCACTTACAATTTCCAATAAAATTAACACCTCACACCAAAAATTTAACAATCATTTGTTGTATTTATTATAAATCAACGTAAAAGTTACACTTGATGGAACCTTTTTATGTGATTGTTGTAGAATAAAAACCAAATAAGAATTTTTATTTTAAAGGAATATGTCCTCTATATTTAATGCAAACAAAACAACCATATTTTTATATGAAAATGTAATATTACAATATTTTAAGTAACTTTGGAAAAAAAAATAATGGAAATATAGTTGAAAAATAATATCCAAAATATGTTGTAAGGTACCATCTACTCTCTATTCAATAAAAAATGGTCTGATCAGACATTATATATCAATGGTAATCATAAAGGTTGTGTCTTGTGTAATTTACATAAAAACTGGCCATATATTAGTATGGAATGTGTTTGATAGAAAAAAAGTTCTAAATGTTTACAGCCTAATTCTTACTAAAGTAAGTATCTTGCTGATAAAACATTTTTACAACAATCATGTAAGAATAAAGCGAATCATTTTAAATATTATGGCATGAGATCAAACAAGAACTACAAAAATAACTTTTCATAATGTTTTCATTGACCCTTATCATATAAAATCATATGAACTAACATTTTATTTCTGCAAAAAAGAAAAATGTTAATATACTTTAGTTTCATAATCAAAAGAATAATTTTTTTTACTTGATTAACAGTAAAAATCACTAAATTAAGAAAATTAAACACTTTATACATAAAGTTGTATATTGGCAGTATTTTCTTCAAAAAATTTTTACTTACAACCATAATTCTAGCTAAAAATAACATATTTAACTATTTATAATTTATGTGCGCTACTTTTCAGAAAAAATTCTTGTAAGAGTTCATCTTATTGAATGTAATCTATGTAAAAACATTAATATATTCCTAAAAGTATGTAATTAGTTAAAAAAGCAATCATCTAATTTTCATCAATCAATTTTAATGATGATCAATTATTTATCTACAAGATACATAGAAAATAACTATAATTCGAATATATATCCCTCTTAGATCATGTTACCTAATAAATTTAAGCAAAATAAGGGAAATACAAAAACCTAATATGAACTAAATCTCACATCTAATAAACAAGACCTTTTATTGCGATCCTTTGTTTATAGATTAATACATGGCTATTACATTTTTATACACGAAAAAGATGTAGATAAAGTTTCACATAAAAGATATAAAATCATTCTAGTATGTATATTTGATTACAAGCGAACAACAAATAGATAAATCAGTATAAATTATCAAATTAAACATTAGCATTAAAAGTTATGCTCAATTATTCTATAATACACTGTATTACATTTTTATACATAAATATATGTGGAAAATTATGTATATTATAAGGTTTAATAGATGATTATTTAATAATACATAGTTATTCATTTAAATATATCAGATATATCAACAATATCTGTATTTGGTGTTGAAATTGATGATGATTTATGTTGTTTTAGTGCATTAGCATATTTCAATTGGGGACATAGAAAGGGCGCGTCGGAAGTTTCCATATGATCCTTATTCGATTTCTATCAAATTCAAATGTTATAACATTATTAATTTATAAAACATTACATTTGCAATTGATAAAATAAATGTTTTGAAACATTTTTTTAACTTTTTAGTATGATTATTGACATCAACTGTAGTTGGTGATAATTCAACCATAGGGATGCAATTAAAGGCCATTTCAGTGGTCTAAAATTTATAAAGTTAAAAATAATATGCTAGTTAAAAGCTGTTTGTAAAACAATATAAAATCTAACATTTAACAATTCAATCTCCGTAATAGATAAAGAATTAGAAATCAAATCACGGAACCCATCTTTATAAATGAACTATTCAAATATATTCAAATTAAGAGCTATAATTAACAATAAAATAGATTACATAGTTCTTGTAGAGTAAAAATAGGTGGTTGGTAAGAAGATTATTTGTACAAGGATCATTAATATGATAGACAATTGCCTAAATAGTAGTTGTATATGGATGTATAAAAATAAATAAAAATTCAGTATAAGTCATAAGTTACTAGTAACAAACGGCTAAATATAAAATGCATGATATTTTTTGTTGTTGTATCATCATGAGCAAGAAAATCTGTAAAATTAATGAATAATCCCTACAAAAAATAAATAAATAAATATTGATAGCTGAAATAATGTCGAAAAATATGCATAAAAAAGTACATAGTTTGCAATAGCTTCATATAAAGTTTGAAACCTTGCTACAAGTGTATGATCATTCAATATGGTATCAGAGTAGATAAAATTTAAAAAAATTTCAATATTATTCTAAATCGAAAAAAATAATAAACACTAAAAATAATATTATCTACTTGAAATAGATATTTTCCAAACAATGTGAGAATATCCTCATATTCTGTAAATGGACCTTATAAAAATTAAGGTATAGCTAACAGTTAATTATTATTAAAATAAGTTTTCTTATACTTTTAGGTTGAAAATATTCCTTTTTATTAAGTTGGATCAAAATACAAGCATCTGATTTATGGTAAATACATTTAATTAAGAGTTATTTGTCATTGCATATATAGAACATACTTGTGAGTGAAACTAGATCACGAAGAAATAGATTTTTTAAAGCATCATGCCCAACTTCAAGTTGATGAATAATATTTTTGGATCTGTTCACATTAAATATCAATTCATACTATTTAATCATTAATATTTACAATGATGTGTTAAGATTAATCGATATAGTTTTATCCATATAAAACTAAATTAGTTATTTATATTAGAATAATATTTAATTTTATAATAAAATTACATTTTTAAAATTTTGCAATATAACTGAAAAGAACCATTGACTAAATTTAAGGGTATTAGGATTTTGAGCAGTTTTCAGTAGCAATGGCCTACCAACAATTTCTATAAAAGGATAAAATCAAAATTGTAATTATTGCTAAATTTATAATAAAAATTACTTAACCAATTGACAATACGATTCAATGGAAGCTTAAGCGTTTGTACTATCAGATCATTTGTAAATATTGACATTAAAGAATCATTAGTGAGTACATCGTTGTTGCACATTATAAGTGATATAAAAAGGTGAAATCTATCCAATTAACAATTAAAATTTTCAAATAAAATCAACTTTATATACAATTTGTCACCAAATAGTTGTAAATAGAATAATCGATCTCTTCGAATTTCAATTCCACATATATTTTCTATGTGTACGTCATGTAATAGTTATATGAAATAGATATGTGTTTTATATACCTGTAACAATACTAATATCTATTGATAACTCAGCTTTAATATTATTGCTTATATGCGATTGATTAACATCCCATAAATTACAGTAAAATCTAGATAAAAAAAATAAATAAATAGGTTTAAAATTACACATCTACTATCATACAAGTAAAGATTGCAAATTTTTGATGTTAAATGTCTCAAAATCATTAACAATTCAGGAATCGATTCCTAAATAACATTTTTCTATAACAACAAATACGCATATTAGTATGCTACTTTTATTGAAAATTTAGATTTTCTAAGAAGACTCCCAACAATTTGAAGAAATATTTCCATCTTTTATCAATTTATATGTATATTGTTAATTATTATGGAATCATCATATCTACGTAAATATACTTTTTTGTTATTTTTTAAATTGAATTCAATATCATCTTGATCTAATCCAATAAACTTGATAAAATTACTCTCATTGTCGAATATTAATGAAAACTCATGACTAGAAAGTATATTATTGATTTCTTCAAAAATTAAAATGTGTAAATTGTATTGTCTCTTTTCATCCATATGAGAACTAAAAAATACGTATTATTACAGTACAATTACATATGAAATGGAATAAAAGGCAAAAAATAGAAAATATATAATATGGAAAGAATCCATTATAAATTAATGTTGAATATTGTGTAATAAAATAGTGTTTTGTGAATAAAATAATAATTAAAAGTAGATAAAATAATTCATAAAATATTATATTATTACTATAAGAATAATATGGTAATAACTAGAGAATATAATTACTTTAGGATTAAAAGAGCATCGAGGAACGGTTCAGCACTGAATGCTAAAATTCCCCCGGTACCACTACAGAATCGTAACAATCTAGTAGCAATTTCATCGTATACATTCTAACTGAAATTAAATAAAATATAACAATTTTTCATACAATAAAACATTTAGGCCATGAATGAAAGCAAATTAATAAAATAGAAGAAATATCTTTTTCCATAGTTTCACATAGTTGGCGTTCATTTTCAGAAAGTACAACCTGATTTAACTTAAATATCTTTCATAGTAAAAAAGGTAAAAAAATTAGTAAATTACTAGTATATTTGTAGATGTTTGTTCGATATATTCCAACATACCAAATAACTACATTCATACAATAACAAATGGAAATATATCCCAAATTAGACATACTTTAGTAACAATAGAAAGTAAATGTTTAGAAATTACTGTATCATTATACCATTGGATGTAAACTCGAATGATACTCAAATATTCATGACTAATATTGGCAATACACTAAAATGAACAAAAATGTCAATATTATAAGCAAATTTTGGCTTATTTATCATAAAAAGTTATGATTATATTTATAATTTTCAAATTACTTATTAATTTATAGTAGAATAAAAGTTAAAATAGAAAGCACAGTGACTGTATGTACAACGAACATTGTTTATACAAATAATATTACACTTTAATCTGAATAGAGTAACTTTATCAGAATAAATGTAATAAAAATTCATGAGACATTGTTTTATTAATAATTATTTCAAGTGAGTACTATTTTTTTTAAATAGAATATTACGATGAATAAAATATATATTAAAATTGTGATAAAAATATGGAAAATTATTTTATAGACAAATATACTTGATTAGGTATGTTCAACATAGCATTGAGACAGTCCTCATAATTTTTCGTTGAAAATATTGCATTTATAATTTTAAATATTTCCTAAAAGAATATAATATTAATAATTTAACTTAAATATGTATATTTTTTTGAATATTAAAAGTATGTATATTATCTATAAAAAACAATAGATGAAAACTAAAATAAAGAAAGAGAGTAATATATAAATTGAATTTCTAGAATGATTGTCAATAATATCACTCTTTTTAGTTAATAATTAATTAAAAATAAATAAGATATGTATTTGATTAGATAAAGTAAATTAACAGATATTAATAAATTTTAAAAATAATAACAAAAGTAGTGTTTGTGAACAATTGTACAAAATAGTATACGATGGTGAAGAGAAAACTACCTCAAAGTTTTGTTTTGTTTTAAAATTGTTTATTAGTATCCATGTGTGAAAAAGATGGCAAACTTTCCATGAATAAATTTCTTCAATAAATAAACATAATAGTTGGGGAGAAAAATAATCAAATTACCTAATAATGGTTGTCTTACTAAATTTCCTAGTATTAATACACAAAATTGAAAACAATTTTCAGCTGAAATAACCATAAGAGACTCAAATATTCGACGAATCAATCTGGGTACTATATTAATTTTCACATTAATAAATGTCACTTTATCATCACTAATGATACCTATTACTGATACACTATCTTCAAGATCATTAACAGTACTCGATGAAACTGATTGTACACTTTGTATTTGATATGTTTGATAGATTGAACATAAATAGTTGTAACAAATTTGTAACAAATATGAAAATGTATCACTATCTAGAGAAAATTCACTACTTTTTATTGATTCTCTAACAAGTTTTTCAATTGCTTCCAAGTAATATGAACTACATTCCTATTACCAATGAAATAAATATAAATAATTATAAGAAATTAAAACAAAAACATGCTATATAACACTAAAAAATGGTAGAACTAGGTTAAATAATGTTTTAATAGTGCTAGAAAAATCAAATACTATTTTTTAAAACACATTTACTATTAAATAGAATTATATCTAAATTAAATAGATAGAAAAAAATGTTAAATCTATAAAAAAATTGTTTATATTATACTCTAAGTAAATGGTATGACAAGGTAATATTACAGTTTATTAAAATAATCCAATTAAAAACATACTATACACCTATAGAATCTTTATACAAATTTAGTTTTTTTTGATATTTAATAATGATTAATGATTTAAAAATGTAAAAAAGTAGTTTCACTGGAATAACTAAGAAGGATCTTAAATTCCTGATTCCATTAAATTGTGGTGTTGTATAATGTAGTAAAAGGTATGGTATTCAAAAGAAAGTTCTATAAGCTGATTACTCAATGTTTCAGTTAAATTTAAAAAAAATTTAGAAATTGTACTAGAAAAAATTAAAAAATACTCTTTTATTATATATAAAACCAATTTAACTATCAATTTATACTATAATTTATACTTTAATGAGCAATAATAGGTCTAGTAGTTATATAAAATCCTTTAAAATAATATCCTTTATTTAATCAGCCACAGAAAAGTAATATATAAATAAATATTTACAATTACATGATAAATATATAACTTTTTAATCACTATTAATAAAAATAAAGCTATTTTTAATAAATATTTTGCCAAATTTATAAAAAATATTCTATATGATATAGCTTTTTTTAATGTATCACATAGATACTTTTATTTTTGTTATTTAATAATTTTAAATAGCATAATAATAATTAAAAATCGAATTACCTTATCAATATTTAATATAACACGACATGTCAACATCAAGACGTTGTGTAGAATGATATGTCTCTGGTCGGAGAAACAATTCTTCAATGTTAGTCATATATTAATGAAATATAAGTATTACAAATACATACAAGAATATATATTTTTTGAACTATTTCTAAGTACAAAAGCCCAATACTATTAGATTCCTTGCAATTTTTCGAACTTTTTTTAATTAATAAGTTAATTTATAATATATCCATTTTTATACATAATGACTTACCATCGAACAAGCACACAATCATTTGCAATCAAATCTATCATACTCCATTCAATGAGTGGTTTTAAATCAAACCTGTTTTTAGTATTGCTAGCCTATAAAACATTGATAAATAAAATCTAATCTATAAATATCATAAAAAATAACGATTACATGACACTGTAGAAATGATTGTATATAGTTGTAGATATCAAGACGAATTTCTTCAACAGGATGTCTTGTTAATTGTATAAGAAAGAATATAAACGGTACATTATTTGGTGGCACACAAACAGAAAAAAATAATTCAATTGATAGGTAACCATTCAATGATGTTAAAACATGTATGATCAATATAACTATTTCTACTGCTTGTTGTTGAAATAGATCATCGTGCATTGTGCTATCACCTTCACATTGAGCAATCTAATTTAATATGATACATTAAAATTTATAATTGAATAAAAAACATTAAATATACTAATTCATTTAAACATATTATTATATAAAATTTACATTTTGTGTCAAACAATTCAATAATATGTATAACAAATCCTTGGCAACTTTTTTCAATTCTGATGATAAAAATATTTTGATTGATTGATGGATTTTAACACCATTAATATCTTCAATAAAATAGTGGATAGTTCGAAAATAAATAATATTTAGCAGGATATCCTAGAATATTTATAACAAAATGAGCCTTGGGTAAAAATTTTTTTTGATATATTACTGTATCTTGGTAAAAGTTTAAAAAATAACTTAAACTTTCATCGTATCTTTTGGCAGCCATATATATTAGTGATGATTCACACAATTTTGATAATTTAATTGAAAGCAATTTATTGGATTTGCATATTTGTCCAACCTAAATAGCTCATTTTCATATATTCAACAACAACGGCAAACAAATTTAATTACACTAGTATAGATTTTTAACAAAAATTCATTAAAAGGTACACATTCCATATCATATTTCGTATATTGTAAAATATTTTTTTGAATCATTATATTAAGATCTAAACATGGTTCACATGACTTTGCTGCATTACTAAAATGTTTTATTTACTAGAAAAATAAAGCTTTAATCACTGCTTACATTAAAATATTTGATAATGCATCCAATGAATACATGTATCGCATTAAATTCATATTATTAGAATTTGTATCCAACAAAAAATCAACTGTCACATCAAAAACTTTCTGACTATGTTGTAGTAGTACATTATATTGCTAGTACAGTTTACAAATTAGAAAATAAAACTAGTTAAGTGTACTTGACTTACTTCATACAATAACATCTTTTCATTTTGACTGATAGTCATATCACACATACGATCAGTAATATTATAGAATTTTGACTTAAAATCATTAAAATCTGATTCCACCATGCTCCACAAGCGCTGCTTTCACAATATGCTTATCGCGCAACTCCAGTTTTATATGGTCGTAGTATGTTGTAATTAATTATTTTGCTATAGCAATAGACTCCATATATTAACTCCAATATCTAGTTTTTAATGTATTTATAAGTATTAGAATTATATTAAAATGCTTTTTATTTTGATTTTATCTCTTTAACATCGACCTAAGGTACTGTATTTTTGATTAATCTACAGTATTATTACCATATGACACAACCCTTAATTAGTCTACTTGTTAGATATATAGACGTCCAATTGAACTAAAATTATTTCAAAAATCTATATTTTTGTATAAATGTATTAAAATAATCCAATATCATTAAAAAATGGCGCCTTATACTAACCCTACAATCTCATAGAGATTAGTACAAAGCAACGACTCATTAATATTGATTACGCTTGCGCAATAAAATGTATTCATCATTTATACACGAACCATCCTTTTTATGTTATTTGCATATGTTTTATTAGCTAATACTTTAAAAATTAATACTCTTGGAAATAATTTTACTTAATAGATTCCATTTGTATTAATTTAATCAATTGTAGATTCAATCATGGTGCTAAATTGAAACTATTGTGCTCTGTTTAAATTAATTTTTAATAAATTCTTTAAATATTTCACATATCAACCAATTAGATAAAATAATGATAAATGCTATCAATAATATTTAATAAGCTTCATAAATATTAAATATAGTTTTTGTCTCATGTATTCGTACCTATGTGATTAATAGACATTTTTGCTCTAAATTAAAAGAAATTTATATAATTTTTAATCGTTCCTTGTTTAATTTCTTTCTTAAAAAAATTTTAGGATATATAAAACACAAACACTTTATCTTTTAAACAATTATATTGCCTAAGTGAAAACTATAATTTTTAGAATTTATTCAGTATACTGTGGATTTTTTTATTAAATTGTTTTGTCTAAAAATTGATAATTTATTAATATTAAATATGGAAAGATACAATCATCAAATGTTTCATTTTTGCTTATAATAAATTTTAATTGACAATATTTAAGTGGTATTTGCCTACGCATAAACATACAGGTTTGCTAATTTGTTTTATTTTTTATAAAATCATGCTTTAGTATATTATCTAATAAAAAGTTAAAAAAATCTAATGAACTAAATGATTTTATTTTCTTAGTTACCGTGATAGTTGACAAAGAGATGAGTTTGATTCTCGTTATCTGATTGAAAAAACTCATAAATAGACCATACTAGAGATTGTACATTATTTAAAAATGCTTAAATTATATTTCTATCTAATTGAAGAATACATTCTAAGTATAGAATAATCATGATAAATAATATATTTCCTATTGTTATAGGGAAATGAATATAAAGTAATTCACTTCACTTTAGCAATTTTGACATAAAAATTTATCCATTTAACATTCAAATTACACACATTAGTTAATATCATGTAGATCATAATGTTAACTCAGATTTAAAAAGGAATATTAGCAATTATCCAAATCACTTCCAATAATATTGAATGCGCATGCTCTTTAAACGCTATCTAGTTATAGTCTGTAAAATCAACTATGTTACTGTTTTTAAATAATTTAATGCTTAAAACATTAGTTATTTAAAAAATGCTTGTAATAATTTACACCTAATAAATTGATAATATATACTTTTTAACAATATCGTTAAAAATTAGATTTTGGAGATAATCCTCACTGTATTAATTTTCTTGATAGTATAAAAAATTGTTAGCTCATTTAATAATTCATGTGAATATTATAGCGGGTTAGAGTAAAGACGAGCAAAAAAGTAAAACGACAACGAACGAAGATATTCGATATCATAAAACTATTGGATGATTGAGGTTACCGTTTATTTTTTTCCAGTAGGTTACAGTCATGAATGATAAAATTTTCTTCAAGTAAAAATATTTTTTTTTATTTCTTAATATTATATTATGTAGAAACTAATGCTACATTGTATTTAATGTGTATAAGAGGAAGAAATAAACGACAGACTACAAAAGTATGCATTTTTTAACAAAAAAATGGACTGATTAGCTTTAAGTATTAAACATTCTTCTTAAATAATTATATTTAAAGTGTGCTAGTTTGATAAGAATTTCTAGTAAGGTTTAACTTTGATATTTCTATCTCTATGGCAACACCTAGCATAATCCATTAACTATTTAGCATAAATTATGCGCTGAAAAAAAGAATACCTTATATTTATAATTTTGGTTATATATAATAATAATATTTTAAAGTATTGATATAGAAAAGTGCTGATTATGGTGCACAGTTTCTTAATCAACATATTATAAATGCTACCAAGGTCTGTATGGTGTAGTCTATTAAAAAATTTGGGAGGAGACATAATGAAAAATCTTTTTATAAAACGAAATATTTTTCTAAATATTATAATTGATGGAATACAACACGGTATATTTATGTTAATGATAATAACTGCATTAAATAATATTGATATGTATTTGTGCTATTCTAACATTAAAATATACAAACTAATCATCAGCTTGAATAATAAATATAGTAAAATACTAGAAATATTTCACAAAACTATTCAACTTGTTTATTGTCAAGTAGTTGAAAGATGTTATCAATAGTTTATTTAATTTTTTATAGTTAGATTATAACATTGTCATAAAATTTATTTTAAGATATTAAAAAGCAAAAGTAGAGCATTTTACTTATATACAAGCATATTAATATACCAAGTAATCACAAAAATCTGAAAATGACACTTTACCATCTTTATTTGATTTAGAATTTATTTAAAAAAAGAATTTTTATAATAGTTAAATTATTATCGTTTTTAAACTTTGATATTAATGCTAAGATTGTTATTCAAGCATGTATTATATCGGAGCATTTGTTTTATTGACTAATTTTATAATATACTAGGTTATTGTTTTTATTTGTTATATAAATTTTTTGACGCATTTAAATATTCTCTAAAGGTTAAAATTCTACTATTTTTTAAAGCAATAACAGAATTTAACATTTTTTCCTATAAAAAACTTCTTAGTATCCAATAAAAATACAAACAAATGAGAGCGTTTAAAAAAACACAGTTTATATAGATATAAACTCTTAATCTTTAACATACTTTTAAAGTATGTGTATGGTTTTTTAAGTGAATAATTATTTTTATAAACATCAAGGTATGAATGTTATTTTGTTTGTAGTTAAATTTTTTACATTATTAAACAAAATTATAGTAAATAATATTTAAAACATCATTTAAGACACAAATAGACTAAATAACTATTAATTTTGATAATTAGAACACTTTTCTTTTAGATTTAATTAAAATCACTTGACCATCTTGTAAATTTTTTTAGTTAAACTCGATATTATTAATTTTTGTATAAAAAAATATACACTAAAGGATATTGATAACATGGTAATGTCATATTTAAATTAGTGTGTTACCATACCACAACATAAAGATCTACTCGTAAAGTTGTGAATTATCGTGCATATTTACGCTGAATGCTTATATGTGGGGTAATGATATACTTTTAGAATTAAAACATGTCTATTGTAATGAGTTTAGAGTTAAATATGTCAGTTTGAATTATACTATATAATTGATGACTATTCGTATATATATAAGAAAATAAGCTAAAATTTGTTAAAGTGACGAAAAAACCTATAAAAGTATGTAATAAATGCTATAATTTTTGTTATTAAAATAAACAAATAACTTTTATAACTTTGTTTTTAATTTTAAGGTCTTTCATACATGATAAATTAATCCATATTTTATGGATAATATGTATGAATTTTCTTTAAATAATACTCTAAAAGATTCCAATTTTCTTTTTATGAATGCTATTGTTATTAAAAACATTGTTCCATGTGATTAATTTAATGTGTTACAAATCTGTTGACCCTAAGTGTTTAAACTGTACTGTTAGCTACTATTATTTTCTAATTGTTTATCCATGTTAAGTCTTTCTTGTGCTATAATTTAAAAAAAATTTATCATCTTTATTTCTTCATTCTTGAAACATTAGCGTTCCTGTCAATTCTTTTCCCTATCAAGCTGTCTTTACCTACATGTTAATACTCATAGGCTTAATTTTTTATTAATACTCAACTTTAGACAATCATTTGGCATCTTTAGTTGTTACGATTTCATATAATAATCATAAATTTCCTACATAAGGCATATTTCTCTAGAAATTGTTTATATGCAAACAACTTTTATTTTTTCACTTAG
Organism: Kudoa iwatai; assembly: GCA_001407235.2. NCBI lineage: Eukaryota > Metazoa > Cnidaria > Myxozoa > Multivalvulida > Kudoidae > Kudoa > Kudoa iwatai. The sequence goes on from JRUX01001058.1 coordinate 14,042, forward strand.
AGTATCAGACGCTTAATTTAAAAATTATGTATCAAGTATTACACGTAAAAAGTTTTTTACGAACATTTAAATTAATAAACCATTTTCTACTATACAACATTCATTTTAATATTATAATCTTAAAATACGTGAATATAGGTTATTTCCATATAAGCGGCCTTTTTTCTAATTATATTTACAGTATGTTTGTAAAAAAATTGATAAATTGAATATTTTAGTCAAAAAATGTTTTAAAATCATTGGCTATCCACCTCACACGATAAACGCCTAGTTTAAGTAGTTTGATACGATAATTGGCGATAATGACCGAGTTATGCTGCTACGTCAGATATTTGTTCTCTTTATTCCCTAATAATGATCATATATATGATAATTTTTTTATATTAATTTCTTTTACACCTATAAAGATATAAATCAGATTACAATAAATAAAATTTTAGTTTTACATGCACAATAAGCATGCGCTATGCTATAAACATTTAAATGTATCGAAAACTTTATTGTAATGTATTTTTCACGATTTGAAACTATATAAAACAATTTTTTAAATTTTTTTTGAAATAAAATACAATAGTATAATCAAACATTACTGTTATATTTGGTATTCAAATGAAACTCACCCTTAAGGTACACCCCCAAAAATATACAAAGCTTGAGAAAGTTCTACTTTATCAAATATAAGATAATATATTGTATTTTAATGAAATAAAAATTATTGTAATTAATACAAACTATTTTGTCATATTTATCTTTCTTCAAACCTTAAACTATCATATTTCTAATAAAAGTGTTATCAAAATATTTGATGGAGCATTTTTTTTTCAAAAACAAATTTATTGTTTTTTAAATAGAAATAATTATTTTTAAAGATAGTCATTTTATCTGATTTTAAGTTAAAATGATGATTTATAGCCAACATTAAGGTAAACCATCCTATATTATATATATTTTATAAATTCAATGTGTTGATATGTATAAATTTTAAAAATAGCTGACAGAAATACTTTTAATTGTTACTATTAAAGTTACTTGTATGAAGTTTAAATAAGTTTGTTATTTATATGAGGAAATCAATATTTTATCATGATTTTTAGCTACCATGTATACAAAAATAAACAAATATCAATATTATCTGTTTAAAAACAATATAAGAAATAAAAATTACTATTCTTTCATATTTTTTTCTACCATAATTAAAATATTTATAAAGATATATTAATATGCTTTCACAATAATGTCATGGTCAATGATGATGGTTTAGATAAGGCCAAAATTCTAAAAAAAAAGATTTGTTACTATTACTTTTTATAAAAGATAAAATAATGAAGTACAGTTCTTATATTTGAGAGCGTAAATAATATGCTTTGAGTAAATTTTTAAGGTTGCGACCACTTTAGATTATAACTTCTTACTACCAATCTGTGGCTGTAATGTATCTATGGAAAAAATACTCCGTTATAAAGAAAAAACTCATTTTTAATAGTAAAAATTATATTTTAGTTGTTTGTTATAATTTTCCTAGACAAATGATATCATTATCACATAAAGTTTAAATGTTCAAGTTCAAAAAGATACATATGTCATTGTTCTTGCATTTATTATTAAATATTATTATATTAAAAGTGTTTATATATTAGTTTTTTAATAATAACAGAATATATATGATTAAATTGTTTTCTTTTAGAGAATAAATTATATTTTCTAGCATATAATGACTGTAATAATCAGAAATAAGCATTCAAAAGTAATCATCTTCCCGTAATAGTCATAACAAATGACTACCAATACAAATTAGATAAAAAAATTGATGTTTTTGGTAGTTTTTATATAAATTAATATTAAAAAAAGTTTTGAATTTAAAAATTTTACCTTAGTTTTTCCATCAAGTATATCAAAATCTCTTGAATTTTTGTTAAATAGAGCTGGTGCATAACAAACTAGGCCAAAATTATACAAATTTAACACTACAGATTGTTCAAAACACCTTGTTTTGAAATAAAATTTATTATTATTAATAAAATATGCTAATGTGTCGGGTTTATTATCTCGAATACTTGCAGTATTAATGAATACAGGTGGATAGATCCAATATGTTGTTACAAAAGCAAATGTAACATCTAGTACAATTTTAAATAATGTATCAAGTTTATATTTTTAAAGAAAGTGTATGTATCTCAAGTAAAACAAGCCAAATTATTGAATAATATGCAATAATGGAATGTAATAGAAGAAAAATTGACAATTAATAATTTTAAGATATTATGCCATAAAAATCACATTTATTTTAACCAATATTAAACAAGTATTTCATGGTAAAATTTTTTCATTTCAGTACGCTTAACTTTCATAGAAGGAGTAAGAAGGCCCGATTCAGGAGTCCATAGGTCTGAGACTGATATGATTTTTCGAGGTGACTCAAATTTAGATCTATTTTGCATCGTAAAAAAACTCAATATATCTTCAGAAATAGCACTCTTGACATTTTCATCTTTAATAATAATATCAATAGTACTATCAGCAGTCAGTTCAGGATTGAATTTTGAAATGTTTGATTTTAAAGCATTTTGATTAGGCATAACGAGCAAGATAATATAATCACTATCCACATTGGGAAGAGCACAACAGAGTTCAACATAACAGCTTTGTAAAGCAATTGTTTCAACAAGAACCAAAGAAACATATTCACCATGTTTTAACTTTACAATATCTTTTTTACGATCAATAATTTTTAGAGTACCATTATCACAAAATTCACCAATATCACCAGTTTTAAACCAACGTGTATTGGTTTTTGGGTCAACAAAAAAAGATTCATTAGTCATCTCTTCATTATTGTAATAACCAAGAGCAACACATTCTCCACCAATAAGTATTTCACCTCTAGGATTAGGAGTATCCATTGGTGAATAGCCACCTTCTTGCCAAGGAATTAGTTTAATTTCTGCACAATAAAATGGAGGGCCAGTGTTATCAATGCTAAAATCTTGCAGATTACTCAATGTTCCACCTGCACACGTTTCAGTAAGACCATAACCTTGAACAATGGGTATTCCAAATAGAATATTAACAAATTCTTGAGTGACAGGTGATAGTGGAGCACCACCACTAATAGCCCATCTAAAGTGTCCACCAATAAGGTTTCTTACTTTTGAAAAAGCAAATTTTTCAACTAAAGGAGCATCTGAACTCACACCCCTCATTTTTTTGGTGTGTTTGACACTATAATTGAGAATAGATGATGCTATATTACCACGTTGGCTTACTTTATCAACCACACCTTTTTTTATTCTCTCTAGTAATAATGGTACAAACACACCAATGGTTGGTTTTAACTCAGAAAAATCTCCTTTTGAACCAGGAGCTACCATTGGTGAAGTATCAGTTAATGTCAATGGAGAACAATAGCCAATCGCTCCACCAACTGCTGCAACAGACAATTCAGCTACAAATTCAAAAATATGAGCCAATGGCAAGTATGCAGCATATATAGCATCATACCAATAATCTCTTTCAGATGAAGCAGCTCCAACAGAAGCAGCTATACTTTTGTGTTGAATTACTACACCTTTTGGTATTCCTGTTGAGCCACTTGTAAACATTATTGCGGCAATATCTTCTTTGTTTATAGGTTGTAGATCTAATGAATTTGTTTTAAGATAACGTTTTCCATCAACAATAAATTGGCTTATATGATAGCACTGTATTGGTTTATCATTTGATGCTTCTGTTGGCAATTGTGATAAATCATACTTTGTATCCTCGACAACTTTTTCATTGTTCAGTAAAGATGCATCTGAATTCAATAAATTGGAATCAATGTTGTTATCAGATTGATATGTTTCATTGGTAATGGAATTTGCCGAAGAACTAGTTGAAAAAGAATTACTGTCATCATCAACTTTATCTACGTTGTCATTTTTACATTTTTCATCACTATTAACGTTGATATCTTCCAATTTCAATGCAGTTTCATTTAAATTAGCACTCACTACTTCATTGGGCGTATTTGATTTCACTGGATTGGTAGCATTAACTATCGGTTCAATATTTGTTGATATATTGTCATGGATTGAGGTATTATCTTCATCATAAATAGAATAGAACAAAGGTACTTTTTTAAGTGCTTTAGGAATTCTTTCATATCGTGTTAATGGCCTATTTATTTTAGAGGGATATACAAATTTCTTGCTTATTTCAAAAAGAGTTGGTTTTGTTATGTTACTAGGAATAATATCCAAATCAGCTTTAGTAAAGTTACCAACCAAAAAAATTTGTTTAATATAAGGAATTTTAGATAGCAATTGAAAGAGACGTTTTGATGATTTCATATCAACAAAGATACCACTAGCTTTTGTGTGATTAAGAGCATAAACTATAGCATCGTCAACCAATGTAGAATATACAGTAACAACTTGAATTTTCATGTACATCATAGCAAGACATATACACAACCAGTCACCACACGTGTCGGCCCATATAGCAATTTTTTCATTTAAATTGACAGAAATTGACTTAAAAAATGCACAATATGACTCAATTTTTTTCCATATTTCACCATAACTTTCCCACTCAAAATGGCCAAGCGTTAATTTGACAAGTTCTTTATTATCATTTGTTTTAGTAATTTCTTTCTTATGTATAACACGGGTTCCAATAAAATGTTTATGAGAGTATGCCTTGACGCAATTACTAAAGAAATATTTCAATACAAATCATAATACGATCAGCTAATATAAAGTAAAAGAGAAAATATTGGAAATTATTGCAATATTCTATCGAAAAATAATTGAAAATATACCTAAAAATCTCTGTAATAGTTTGAAATCCATCAAAACTTGTAACAAGTTCCTTTTCATATCCTTTTCTACGAATATACAATTCATTCACGTCATGGTGTAAAATAACAGATTGTCTTTTCGGATAGCGTTTTTGTTTCGAATTCTTTTGTAAAAATTTAGGTAAAGCTTTTAAATAGGATGCTGGAACAGTAATGCTCTTGAACACATTGAGAGCTATACTATCCACAGCTGAGACAGGCTTTTTTAACTTTTTTTCGCCATTATTTACTGAATTATGTGCTTCACCCATTACATATACTTTTAAAAGTATTTTAATAAATAAATATGGCTATAAGCACGACACTACAATAGAGAACCAGGAAAAGCAATAGCTTCACTTAAGATGCGCAAAAGACGGTATTAGCAGCAATATGCATATTGTATATCAATGTCTAAGTAGATTAGATTAGTTGAAATATTTAAAAATTTTCATATTCATTCAATCAAGAAAATATATAGTGTGTTTTTTGTTGTTGACCACCACTATACTTACTGTTATAACTTGATTATTGAATTGATATTCACATTACACGAGATATATTAAATTTATAATTTTATTATCAATATAATGGATATTTATAGAGTTTTTAAATGTAATATATATAACTTTTTTCTGTTTTAGAGCATGTAGAAGAATTATCATTTATTATAATCTAAATAATATCATATTACTACCTTAATATAACAAGTTATAGTGTATTTTTATTGAATAACTACAGTTAATACTCACCATGAACTATTTTTCACTTAAAGTTAATATGAATTCTATAACAATATTTAAAATCATATTTATAAACGTTGAGTAAAAATAAAATAAACACGAGCTATCACTAGGGAATTTATCTCTTCGGGAATAAAATCGGTATAACTCATTATTACATAAAAATATCTCTAAGCATCTGCCTTTTGTATTTTTAATCTATGTTATTATAATTTTTAGTAAAAACATGAAAGGGATTATGGGATGAATTAGTTTATTTTTAGTCTTAACATATTAGAGATAAAATAATATATTTTTATAATTAAATCCTATTTAAAAATGTATTTTTTCACACAAAAAAAGTTTTGATTAAACTATATATGACAAAAACTAAGAATTTCAGCTTTTAACAATGATGCCTTTTATATATCCCTAAATGTAGGGGATGATCCACAATAAGCTATCTCTCAGATATTGCTATTATGTTCAGCTCATTAAACACTATTTATATTCAAACTATAAATATTAAGATATAAAAAAAGCATAATAGTATGAATTTAAGCAATTGGTACGGATGAATTAAGTGATACTATTTTTATCGTATAATAACTACTATGAATATTTGTAAATAATATTATCATAATGAAAAGAGTATTTGTTCACATGTTTTAGGCTATAAATTATTTAATTTTAGCGTTAAATATATGTAAAATTACATGCCATTGATATTAATTTATTCTCGTATGTTTTTTTAAATAAATATTTAATAATATTATTAAAATAGTTACTATGGATTTTACCGAATTACTATCTCCTACGAAACTTACCTAAATAAGGTTATATTTTTAAAGTATAGATATATATATTATTACACATTTTATAGAGAAACATTTCAACTATCATTAAATTTATTAACTATTGGTAAAGTTTTGGAAAATTTTTCAGCATCAGTTTCACATATGCAGTTGGTTGAACTAAATGATCATTGGTAACTAAATCGCTCTCGATGACAACACAGTGAATATATTGATTCCTGTTTATATACACTATATAGTACAAAATTTTTCACGTTTTTTTATCACTATTATAAATAAAAATTATAATTATACAAGTGAAACGGACTATAAAATAATTCCTTTTCTATAAAAATAGATCTATCCTATCTGTTGGATATTGGACTATTTAGAGGATAATAAAAACCAATACCACAGATATATTGGTACTAATGAGTATAGGTTGAATGAAAAGAATTGTAAATTACCTAGAGATGATAGTCACATTAATCTCTATGTTGTATCAACATAAAAAATAGCTATACCTTATCATTATTGATAATATTGAATCATTTTACAATAAAACTCATTAATATAATATTTTTTTACTAATTTTATCTATTATTATTTTAAAGTATCACTTTTTAATAAAATTTACATTACTAGATCTAATGTCATAGTTTATAAAATATTGATCAAATACTCTTTGACATTAAAAAAATGAATTGAATTGATCTCTTTTTAAATTAGTCTTAAAATCCACTAAAGATTCTCAATATCAAATATAATAAAAAATGTAATATTTTAATTTTATGCATCGATTAAGACCACTTTTCTGTTTGATTAGCTGTGATTTATAATTTTTGTGAGCAAAATAGTGATTGTTTTTTCGAAACATACTATAGAGATGTAGAAATACTCTCATAGTAATATTTTCTATATTTTATTCAATTTATTAGCTTATGCTTGTGATAATTATACTAAATTGTATTATATAATTAGAATAAATGATATTTTTGCCAAAAAAGTAGTACTACTAAATAAATTAGTGATCACATTAAGACATTTTTTAATATTAAGTATATTTTTAATGTAGTAATATAAATAATTAGTGTTTAGATAACCTATTTACCTTTCTAATTATACTTTATTTGAAAGTGATACCAACAAAGTTCCTTTATGCAGCCATTTAGCTGCTTATAAACTGAACCATAAATGAATACTAGCCAATAGAGTTGAAGTATAGTCACTGTCCCCTTTTTTGATTTCTGAACTGCTAATTTTATATCAAAAGATATAACACGCTTTTCTAATTTAAATATTATAAACTAATTTGGAGTGAAAATGTCTTAAAACGTTTTTAAATTAACTAATTACATTAGAGCTCCATTATATAAATATAGAGGGATAGAGTAGTGGAGTGTGTTAGTTATTTTTTTAATTACAATAATGTTATTAATAATTCATTTAAAACATAAAATATCATGATGTGTATTTTTTATTGATTTTACGTTTTGCCAATAGAAGCCATTGATTGATTGTTAACGAATAAATGGAACACTATCATTCAGTAATGATACTCTGTATTGCCTTAAGATGGGCAGATGCGGTCCAATAATTATCTTTAGAGCTTCATTGTGTGCTTTCATCACGATTTATATTTATATACTAAATATATATGCAATAGTATTCAATATAAAACACACATAATAACTATAAGCCAAGAATACACTAAATATGGATTTAATCATACTATTTATGGTATACAAGGGTAATTTAAAATGTCCCAACATATTTTATTAGTTTTTATTATT